>JACXGM010014893.1:9082-21829 GCA_016801145.1 Umbra pygmaea | reverse complement strand
GAACAAGGAACACACCAGGCAGGTCCGAGATACTGTTGTGGAGAAGTTTAAAGCCGGATTTGGATACAGAAAGATTTCCCAAGCTTTAAACATCCCAAGGAGCACTGTGCAAGCGATAATATTGAAATGGAAGGAGTATCAGACCACTGCAAATATACCAAGACCCGGCCGTCCCTCTAAACTTTCAGCTCATACAAGGAGAAGACTGATCAGAGATGCAGCCAAGAGGCCCATGATCACTGTGGATGAACTGCAGAGATCTACAGCTGAGGTGGGCGAATCTGTCCATAGGACAACAATCAGTCGAATACTGCACAAATCTGGCCTTTATGGAAGAGTGGCAAGAAGAAAGCCATTTCTGAAAGATATCCATAAAAAGTGTCGTTTAAAGTTTGCCACAAGCCACCTGGGAGACACACCAAACATGTGGAAGAAGGTGCTCTGGTCAGATGAAACCAAAAACGAACTTTTTGGCAACAATGCAAAACGTTGTGTTTGGCGCAAAAGCAACACAGATCATCACCCTGAACACACCATCCCCACTGTCAAACATGGTGGTGGCAGCATGGGAAGATGGATGGAGCCAAATACAGGACCATTCTGGAAGAAAACCTGATGGAGTCTGCAAAAGACCTGAGACTGGGACGGAGATTTGTCTTCCAACAAGACAATGATTCAAAACATAAAGCAAAACCTACAATGGAATGGTTCACAAATAAACATATCGAGGTGTTAGAATGGCCAAGTCAAAGTCCAGACCTGAATCCAATCGAGAATCTGTGGAAAGAACTGAAAACTGCTGTTCACAAACGCTCTCCATCCAACCTCACTGAGCTCGAGCTGTTTTGCAAGGAGGAATGGGCAAAAATTTCAGTCTCTTGATGTGCAAAACTGATAGAGACATACCCCAAGTGACTTACAGCTGTAATCGCAGCAAAAGGTGGCACTACAAAGTATTAACAAAGTATTTTAAATTTTGCACGCCCAATTTGTCAGTTTTTTATTTGTTAAAAAAGTTTGAAATATCTAATAAATTTCGTTCCACTTCGTGATTGTGTCCCACTTGTTGTTGATTCTTCACAAAAAATTACAGTTTTAAATCTTTATGTTTGAAGCCTGAAATGTCGCAAAAGTTTTAAAAGTTCAAAGGGGCCGAATACTTTAGCAAGGCACTGTATATATATATATATATACATTTACATTTTCATTTGTTCACATTTATTTATATATACTTTCATTTATCCAGTGTCATTTATCCACAGTATTTTGCTGGAGCAAAATAAATCTCTTGTCACCCATCAGGGGGCGGGGTTAAAGTCTCTGATTGATGGTTCAACTTGAATCGATTCAGTGAATGCATTTTTTTACATCATATTGAGGGCTACGCTGAAATCATAGCAATTACATCGGCCTGACTGACACAGACATCAATGAAAATGTGTTCACGATCCTCAGCAAAATGGTAACCACGGTAAAGATAGTTTTATTTTCCCACATTCACACATTTGCATGCCCCACGGTTACAACACAACGTCTTTGGCCATGCCAACTGCAGAGTGACGAATGTCGGACAAGAAATACTGTAGCTATCGGCAGGCCCGGATTAACACAGTGTAGTGCCCCTGGGTGAACACAATTTATGTGCCCCCAACCCCACCCAAAACCAACTCAAATGCAAGTGCAACATGATGGCCAAGGCTGTCGTGGCAACTCACCTGATGGTGATGGACTATATGTTACATGTCTAGTTTATTATGTACGTTGCATATTATTTCATGTGTTTGTATGTTTGGTTAGGCACCGACCTCTGGGTGCTGGAGTGGTAGGCACTTGGTTACTCATTACGCACGTATGGTGCACTAGTTAACTCTCCACACCTGTGCGTAATGAGAAATCAAGATGCCTATTTAACCCCGGCGTTCCAGGGGTTCGGCGCGTGTTATTGTGAGTTGTACACTCCTGTCAGAGGAGAGAGAGAGAGAGAGAGAGAGAGAGAAAGAGCAAACTGTTGTAAGTTATTTTCCATCCTGCTGTGCTTTGCTGATGTGTTGTATTAACATTCATATTTGATTGAGCCTTTACCTTGTTAAGTGTCGTACGATATGTTTGTTCTCATTGTTCGAACCAGGCGTACTCTATGTTTACTGTCACGTCAGTGCCACGTTAAGAGCACTTGTAGGTAATATATAGTTTTGTGCAGTTCCAATGAGTCAATGTCATCAGCTATTTCTGTGCAGTCCTTAACTCTCTCATTGTTCATTAAACAACTTCATGTTACGAAGCTACCGGACGGACAGTTCTGTTGAGTGAACGAATCCCAAGGGCAAGGCAAGAGAATATCCAGGGTACAGGCAGGGGTCGTATAACGGAATGGCACAGGCAAAGGTACACGAGGGCTAGACTTAATCAGAAACAGGAGCAGGTATAATGGTCGAAATCTCAGTAGGTTACAGGCAAAGGTACAGACGGAATAGGCTCAATCAGAAAACACTTAGGCAGGCGCAGGTCGAAGTTTAGAATAATCAGGCAATCCAAAAACACGCTCAGTAATGCAGCTTACGAACTAACAATACCTCACAACCTGTAGAGACAGTGTTTGGTTCTTAAATACGTATGGGGAAGGCACAGCTGATTAGAATTCTGGTGATTCGGAACAAACAATAGTGCTGCGTTCAGGCGTTCCCGGAACCGGTAATATTGCGGTCGTAGAGCCCTCAGACCTCACACTTGAACGCTCCTCCCACATTCTGGTCTCCAATCTCTCCTACCACACAACCTCAACATCTGAACTGTGTCAAACATGTCATACTAAATATCCTTATTTCCATCACATATGGCATGTATGAGGATTACATGCAAAACTATATGTTTAAAAATCATTGCAAAAATGTACCAAACTAGAGCCCTACTAAATTTCTAGTTCAACCAGAGGCGATGTGAAGATGTGAGGTGGGAGGGAGGGGGCTAGAAACTGTTGAGGGTCAGAGCTTCTAGCTTCCAATATAGACGGATACAAGTTACAGGATATTCATTGCTTCTTAAAATCTAACCTTTTGACATTTTTGCAATGATGTATATATATTTTCATCATAGCCTATTGTTATTACTTGCCAGCTAAAACTGATAAACACTTCGTAAAACGGACAGAAGGCAGAACAATGAATCATACTGTAGACAAATGCACTACATAGAGTAATCTTAATTCTAACAAATTTTTAGCTATATGTAGCCTACTAAATGTAAGGGAATATACAGTTATATGATGCACTTACTTGTCTGTACAGTAGCTCATCTCCCCAATCACTATTTAAAAACGTGGTAACTCCATTTGAGCTTGATTTTCTTAAATGTTATTAATGAAATGACCCAAGCAAATAACTGATTCTGAACTTTGACAATGTGATGTTCTGTAAAAACGCAAAAAATGGTGGCATGTATACATTCTTTGTGCGAACAGGTTAGAAGTAATTAATTGGAAAACATATTAAGTATGGAAATAATCTATATTTCTGAAGAATCAATGTACCACACAGCTCAGCAGTGTGTAAGATGGTAGAGAGATATATATATATATATATATATTTTTTAATTATTGAATACCAAACATTTTACATACAACAAAGGCAAGTGTATATATTTTACAGAGCGTAAAATATTGAATGAAAGGCTCAACACAGTTTAACCAAAGACTAACTTAAAGACAGAAAATACAAATTAAAAAAAGTTCATACATGAACAGGGATAAAAAGAAAAAAATAATAAGTAAAATAGATAAATAGATAAAATGAAATAGTTAAATTAGGGGCAATATCACAACAAATCAAATCAGCTTCAACACGGTCCCACTTATCATTTTCTTAAAAGCTCTAGAAAAGCATTTTAAATCATTTTTAAATACAACATTTTTAAATCTACATTTGTTAATTAAATACTTTGCCATTATTACAATGTTATTAATCGAATAAGAGTGAGCACCGCAGTCCTTAGAGATTTCAAATAAAATATGTTGTAAAGGCAAAACCATCAGTTACTTTCTTTTCTATCAACCAGTTTTAAACAGAAACCCAGAAGGTTTTGGAAAAATTGCATGTAAAGAAGATATGGTCAGTGTCGTGGGAATGGCTGTTACAGAAAGTAACAAGGCTAAATAATTCTACTGATTACAATTAGTAGTATTAATGTGATGTGATTATAAAAGTAGTAATTGCTAATAATAATATTATTATTATTATTATTATTATTATTATTATTATCAACAACAACAACAACAACAACAACAACAACAACAACAACAACAGTTATACTTACAACGTTTAGAGAGAGGCGAACATGAAGGCTCAGGCCTCCTTTCTTTAACAGGTGCCGGCCTCTACAAATATTGCCTGAGTGCATCTGGTCAATTTAAAATAAAATGTTTAGTATATTCCTGGAGGGGAGCTGTACAGAAGGGTGAACCCCACCACTATCACCAAAATGGTTACTGTGTGTGTATGCACTAGTTGTGAACTCACTGAAGAAGAACTTGTGCTATTTATAATGAATGAATGTACAGAGCAGCTGTACTTTTTACAACTAGCATACGACATCCAGATACTGGTCTTTTCACACTTCCATGTAGATCGGTGATGTTATGTTTTTACGTTTGCTGTTTAAGTTTTCCGTAGCAAACTAACAACGTAACAGTCACTAGCTAGCAATAGCTTAGTGGCAGCAATGAAACTTACAATATTAGGTGATGCACAATACTAAATATTTCTTTTGACAACTTTGACAACTTGGCTGAGATGAGAAGAGTTACCTCTATACTTGCCATTATTTTTATCTTCATCCTTTCTCTGTTTTCGTCCCTGTGCACCAGAATGTTTTAGACCGCATTATGGGAATCAACCTCTGCGAAGCTTGCAGAGCACTTGCCTTACGTAACGCAACTCTCCATTCCCGCCACCTGCAAGTAGGGAAAGATTGACAATAATCATCAATTCAATCTAGTAATCAGGTTGACAAGTAAACGTGTGGCTTATGGGGGCGCCCTAGGATGATCATGTTTAATAAACATGTTTTATTTTGCTTGTTGTTTTAATTCTAAAAAATGGAAATAGGCCTAAGGGCGCCCCCAAATCATTTGTCGCCCTAGGCAATCCTAGTTCGCCTATAGCAATCGCGGGCCCTGGACGCGACAAGCAATATACAGAGCGTACGCATGGTTCAACCCGACACATCCATCATGTACGACACATAGAGGTTCAATCAATAATGAATTTACATTGTCCGTCAGACTTCTCAATAACCCATAGCTAAAACCCACAATAACACGCGCCAAACCTTCTTCTTCTTTTTCTATGGGGCTTAATGGCGGATCGCAACCCACTGAAGGTGTATACACCGCCACCAACAGTACCGGAGAGCGAGGCCGGTCACGGCCCACCAACGTCAACTCCACCCAACTCACCCCACGACCATAGAAAAGAAAATATCCTCCGAGCCACACTACCCACCACAATAAGCACCCTACCACCACTCAAACACCTAGCATCCTCAACCCTACCAACCTGATCTCTAATCGCCGCCGTAAGCAACACCGGGTGGAACATTTTACCAGTTGGGGCTGCAAACACCACCACCACCTTATACACCTGCTCCCCACCACTACGTGCCGGCCCTACACCCTCTCCTGAACTACTATCACCACCTTCTTTCTTCCGTGCCCTATTTTTCTTCTGCCGAACATACCGTGAGACCTCGAACCCTACCCCCTCACCAGTTAACCCCCACACTCCCTTCCGAACTCCCGTCCATGCCGACCTCACTCACCGAATGGGCGTCACAACCCACCACCGCCCCGTCAGCCATCCAGCTCTCAACTCGCACCCCTCACCCACGCATCAAATCCAGGGCAATGATCTCCGCCCTTTCCTGCTCAATCTCGGCAGCAGTGGAACCCCACAAGTCGTCCGACAGCTGGACCCTCTCCGCCCCATGGCGCATTGGTACACCGCAACCTCTTCTCGTTGCGCTATCAAGTTCAGGCTACTTCCTCAAACATGTCCACCCGGTCGAGGTGCCCGAGCTAACATTCAAAAACTAGATACAGGCCCACGTGTTGAACCTCCGGAACGCTGGGATTAAATAGGCATCTTGATTACTCATTACGCGCCGGTGTGGATGGTTAGCTAGGGCACCATTCAACAAAAACACATACACATTAATACAACATACATAAAACACATAGTCCATTACCAGAAGCTAAACTGCCACGACAGCCCTGTCAGTCCTGGCCATCGTGACAAAGGGTGGCTATGTGTCGTGTATTTTTTTCTTATTTAATGTACGTTTTGCACAACCGCTAAGATGATGCGTCTATCCATTTTGAATTTAATATTATAAATTGGCGGGCTCGACTCTGACTGGGGGGAGGGGACAAATGCACTGTGACCTGACCCAATCGCAATTCTTAATTGAATATTTTCTCTGTATATATTGGATCATTAACTATTCATTTTGTTTTTGCATCTCTTCCAGCAAAAATAATATATATACAAAACATGAAAAATATTTTAAAGTCTAGTCATCATCTTAATCACTTGGTGCCCCCTATTGGCACTCACCCAATCCCGTCTATGGATAATGCGGCTTTGGCTATCGTGAATGAAGTAGTAAAAGTACATCACCCAGAGCTTCGGTTTTTATACGAGAGATTACACATTTAGTTATTAAATAGCTTATTGGAATGTTGAGATACTTATCCCAAAAAGCATCAGTACACTCTTCATAATGCCATCTAACAGCCACAAGGCAGGGTTTTCATCAAATATCAATTGTTGATTTTTATGGAATATTTTAAAGGTAAAAAGCACCCTTTTTGAAAAAGCTGATTTGTACATTTACTTACACCTTCTTGTGTAACTTTGACTGTATTTTTTCATTCTTCCATATTCTACCCTTTGTGTAATTCTTCCACCTGTTTGCCTTATCTTGGCCAGGTCGCTGTTTTAAATGAGAAATTGTTCTCAGCGTGCCCATCTGGTTAATAAAAGGTTAAATATTTTTTTGTTGTTAAATATGACCTTCTAACTTGTTCTAGGTTGTTCTAGGTAAACACTCTTCATTCCCGCTATCTCAGTTAGCGTAAATACTTGTCCTCACTGTGTCATGGACAACTCCCCTTCTTCCAAATTAACAAGGGTTTTACATGTTAAAAAATTTCCAACTGGAATGGTACCTGTGACTTTGGAACAATAATGTCTACCCAATATTCTCAAACCTTTTCCTGCTATTACAGAAGTGTTCAAGCCTTTCATTTTAGTTTGGGTGTTCTTATTCCCCAGCCATGCTAATCATGTTACAATGCACAGCTTACGAAGATCATCACCATCATTTCCTGCCTGCCACAGCATATGTTTCTCTCTAGGCACTCCTTCCATCCCTTCTCAATGGCTACCACTAACATATTACCTTGCTCTGCTCTTGAATACACCAAACAGTTATATACAGTGCCTTGCAAAAGTATTTGGCCCCCTTGAACTTTTCGACCTTTTGCCACATTTCAGGCTTCAAACATAAAGACATGAAACTGTAATTTTTTGTGAATCAACAACAAGTGGGACACAATCATGAAGTGGAATGAAATTTATTGGATATTTCAAACTTTTTTAACAAATAAACAACTGAAAAAATGGGCATGCAAAATTATTCAGCCCCCTTGCTGCGATTAGAGCTGTAAGTTGCTTGGGGTAAGTCTCTGTCAGTTTTGCACATCGAGAGACTGAAATTTTTGGCCATTCCTCCTTGCAAAACAGCTCGAGCTCAGTGAGGTTGGATGGAGAGCGTTTGTGAACAGCAGTTTTCAGTTCTTTCCACAGATTCTCGATTGGATTCAGGTCTGGACTTTGACTTGGCCATTCTAACACCTCGATATGTTTATTTGTGAACCATTCCATTGTAGATTTTGCTTTATGTTTTGAATCATTGTCTTGTTGGAAGACAAATCTCCGTCCCAGTCTCAGGTCTTTTGCAGACTCCATCAGGTTTTCTTCCAGAATGGTCCTGTATTTGGCTCCATCCATCTTCCCATGCTGCCACCACCATGTTTGACAGTGGGGATGGTGTGTTCAGGGTGATGAGCTGTGCTGCTTTTAATAACGTTTTGCATTGTTGCCAAAACGTTCAATATTGGTTTCATCTGACCAGAGCACCTTCCACTTGTTTAGTGTGTCTCCCAGGTGGCTTGTGGCAAACTTTAAACAACACTTTTTATAGATATCTTTCAGAAATGGCTTTCTTCTTGCCACTCTTCCATAAAGACCAGATTTGTGCAGTATACGACTGATTTTTGTCCTATGGACAGATTCGCCCACCTCAGCTGTAGATCTCTGCAGTTCATCCAGAGTGATAATGGGCCTTTTGGCTGCATCTCTGATCAGTCTTCTCCTTGTATGAGCTGAAAGTTTAGAGGGACGGCCGGGTCTTGATAGATTTGCAGTGGTCTGATACTCCTTCCATTTCAATATTATCACTTGCACAGTGCTCCTTGGGATGTTTAAAGCTTGGGAAATGTTTCTGTATCCAAATCCGGCTTTAAACTTCTCCACAACAGTATCTCGGACCTGCCTGGTGTGTTCCTTGTTCTTCATGATGCTCTCTGTGCTTTCAATGGACCTCTGAGACTATCACAGAGCAGGTACATTTATAAGGAGACTTGATTACACACAGGTGGATTCTATTTATCATCATTAGTCATTTAGGTCAACATTGGATAATTCAGAGATCCTCACTGAACTTCTGGAGAGAGTTTCCTGCACTGAAAGTAAAGGGGCTGAATAATTTTGCTCGCCCAATTTGTCAGTTTTTTATTTGTTAAAAAAGTTTGAAATAAATTTCGTTCCACTTCATGATTGTGTCCCACTTGTTGTTGATTCTTCACAAAAACGTACAGTTTTCTATCTTTATGTTTGAAGCCTGAAATGTGGCAAAAGGTCGAAATGTTCAAGGGGGCCGAATACTTTCGCAAGGCACTGTACCTCATGCTGTCTAGGCAGAATATTGGGCCCATTTGTGCATATCACACTTTTCAGCAGTGCTGCATTGGTCTTCAATTTCTGCAGTTGGTTCTACAGTAGATACTTGTATCAGTGCCTGTTCTACTGTGGGTACAGGTATCCATTCTCATGCTGCTGTAGGCTCTGAAGCAAGTCTTCGTTCTACTCGAGACAGTTCTTTTTAGTACCAGTGTCAAAGCTGGTGCTTACTTTATTGGAACACTTTCCCCTGAACCTTCTTCATCATAATTCCAATCAATTTGTATTCATTTCCATCTGGGAATGGGGTAATCTCCAATTAAAGAAATAAATGTTGATCCTTGCATCTCAGTTAATCATTTGTCTAACTGCTTTCATGGCATGGCATTTAGTACTTTACTGCTTATCTTTCAATGCCATCCATTTATACTAATGATATTTATTTAAAGGTTACCTTGAGTGTTTCTTTAAGTAGTTGCATAGCTCATCTCTATGGTTGTTGAATAATATAGAACTTCCTCTGCTATCAATGCGGCTGTGCATACCTCATTCCTTCTCTCCGGGTCATTAATAGGATTACCAGGGTTAGTGGGGGGTTTTGGGACATCAGTCCTGGTCCAAGTCTATGGTGTCGAGTGTGGGGAGCTCTTCCATATCAAAGTCCAAGTCTGTGATGTCGAGGAATGCTCCCACATTAAAGCCCAAGTCTGCATTGTTGATGGTGGTAAGGTCTCCTGGGGCTGTTTTGTCACTGACTGGAAGGTCTCTGTCTCCCCTCCCGCTGCATCTCTCTCAAGGCTGATATCATCAGCCACATCCCGAGGCTGATCAACAGCTGGCTTGACTATCAGACCGACTGTCAGTCCGGCTATCATCGCCGCCCATTCCCCTGGCCGACGTCTCTCATCAGGAAATGTTGGGTCCTCAGTTGCTGCAAGGGGTATTCGCTCTTCCCCCTCTTGCTTCTTGTTTCCGCTTGGAATGTCAGCATCTTCTTCATCCTGATGTTGGGGTAACTCTTCGCCTGCTCAGCGTGGAACCTTCGTACAGTGTTTGAGGTGATACCAAGTGTTACTGCCTTCTAATCATACCACTGTGGGTGTGGTCTGGACCACCCTGTAGGGACCCTCATGTCTTGGCTCATTCCACCTCCTGAAGACTCCAAAGTAGACTTGGTCTCCTGGCACTATTTCTTTGGGATTCTTGTTCACTGGCTCCAGAATTTGTCTGCTGTCCTGTTTGTAAATAAGCTCATGTCAAGCAATTAATTTTCTGATATTCTCTCTGAACTCTAGTTGCTCCCAAGAAGGCCCTTCATGAGGTTCGTAAAGTACAGGCATAGGCATGGGTCGACCCATAAGCATTCCATGCAGTGTTAGATACGTAGTTCTGTTAGTTTCCATGCAACAGCTCATTAGTACTAAAGGCAAAGCATCAACCCAACTCGATCTTGGCTTTCAATGTGCCATTTGCTCTCTCCATTATGCCCTGGGACTGGGAGTGATACACACATCCCAGTCTCTGTTTGATGTTGCAGTGTTCAACTGCGTCAGCATCCTCTGAATAAAAGCTGACCCAATGTCGGAGCTGATTTCTGTGGGTTTCCCCAATCTAGGCATCACTTCTCTAGTTAGGAACTTCTCTGGTTGCGTCTATCCATCTGCTGAACCTAATAATTACCACCAGCATGTACCGTTTTCCTTGGATAGGACTAATCATATCCACATAGTTAATGACTAAATGTCTAAACGGTCCTTTTGGAGCTACTTCTTGCATCTGATTATGATGTAAAATAGGAGTTCCATCTGTCTTCCTCAAACCCCTCTGCTTCCACACTGCGCCAAACTATGTGACCATATGCAGAATCCGTAGCCTGATTAGCATCAGCCCCTTCTCAGTTCTGACTGAGAGTGGGTCTGGGCAAGGTTAATTCACAGCCCATTTCCAAAGGGGCATCACTAACGGACGCCGCTCAAATGCCTCTTGGCACAATTGGAAATATCAGACTTTTGCAGAGTCAAGTCGGCAAGACCGCGACAACATCTTTTTTTTAGATATGAAGGCTTTGAGTGTTGTTCTTTGCTCGGTTTTTAACAAAAAGGAAATGTTCAAATCGCTTGAAACAGACGCGATAGTTGATTCGAACGAGTGATATTGCGGATGTTCCATTGTAGCAGCCATCGTTGTAATTGTCTGCTTCAACCAATGACAGTATAAAGCTGTGCTATTGTCATCGTGATTGGTGCCTCAATGATTGTGATTGGTGCCTCAATTTGGAAAAATTGGAAATGGGCTTGAATGGGCTCTTGGCCAGACTGACTTACAGAGCAAATCTAAATTTGCCGTAAGTCCGTCAGGGTTCTCCCAGGCTACAGAATTTTTGATAAGCAGTTTAAGTAATCTTGTATCTTTAGAAAGACAGGTTGAGCACAGGTACGATATTAAGGTTGGGAATAGGGAAGAGTGTGGTTTATATCTTTAATGCAAGGCCTGTTGTCTTACTTGCACTATGGGCCTCAATCTGAGAGTCAGGGCTCTCCTATGGGGGGGGGGAAGGAGTAGTCAAGGCCCTTTATATAGGGACCCAGGGGAGCAAGGAGCTAGCAAGGAGTTATGAGGTACTATGTAGTATGGAACATATATGTTCCATAATCAAGGTTAGGAACAGTGGCCTGAACATTAAGAGATAGGGAACCTACGTAGACAGAAGTTAAGGTGACCAGCACATGTGCTCACATGAGACAGTCACGGGTCTGAGGAGAATCTTCTAGAAGGTGTGCGAACAACAATGCTAAGGCTATATAACCCAGTTCCATATGATCATTCGGGGCATTTTTTTCACAACACGTCTTGATTTCCTTGTTATGAGATGACCCTGTTTCCGTAACAAGAAGTACTTTATTAAACATTCTATTATGAACCGCAACCTGACTCCTGAAACCATCATTTCAACAAAGATCTTACCAAGCCTGAAATTACCTTTTAACAGAATCCATAGAGATGTTTATGACCTTATCCTTTCCCTCCTTGTAAGTAGCTGTCAAAGCTTTCAACTCAGCCAGTTGTGCAAAACAAGGTTGCGGACATGCCTGGTTAATTATATTCTCAAAACGGCTTTGATGTGTCATCCTAACCACCACAAATCTTGCATGATTTCCATCTATGTCATGATAACAAGACCCGATAACATCCTCCCCTCATTAGTTGAGTATTAAATTCTGAGTGTTTGTTAGTTCAGTGTGGTTCATTGTTCTTGTCCAGTTGGATCTTGTTCAAATAAAGAACACTCCTTTTGTGAAGACGCGCCTGCCTCCTATTCATTGAAACGGTGACATTACCTATATTATATATATTTCTTAGTTGTGTACTTACATTATTTTAATTGTTTCCACCAACTTTCAAATGCAGAGAAATTTGTAATATAATTCGAAGACACGGGATGTGTCCGTCAATGGCGTCATATAACCTTTGACTGCTGTAGTTGCTCTAAGTTCCAGGGAACCGCCAAACACAATGGCCCTCATTTATGAAACGTGCGTACGAACTAAAACAGGCGTACGACGGGCGTACGGCGATTTATACGCAAAGCAGCGGATTTATCAATTTGAACGTGATCGTAGGCTGCGATAAAATCTCACGTCTGGTCTGACTTCGTGTACGCAAATTCTATAGTGTGACTAGCGGTGTTCATGGTATAACCACCTTGTTCAGTGAATTGTTGAACCAGCGATCA
>JACXGM010014892.1:0-21729 GCA_016801145.1 Umbra pygmaea | reverse complement strand
CCCCCCCCCCCCCCCCCCCCCCCCCCACTGTGTAAAGCGCTTTGAGTTCCTTGGAAGAAAAGTGCTATATAAGCATTATTGTTATTATGACGAGGGAAACTATTTTTTGTGCTTTAATAAAAAACAGACTACACAAACAATACCCTGACAGTAGTCCGTTTTCAAATTAGGTTGAAGTTACAAGTGCTATCAAGCTTAAATGTGGGGAAATAAAACAAACCCATCCATGTCTTGTCTTACAGAGGCCAGAGTAACAGCTGGCAGCAGGGCCCTTAGCATGGCTTCCATTGGACTGGGCAGACGAGCCCGGGAGGTTCTCATATGGTACACTGAAGAGCCCGTCAGGAAGTAGGGTGTCTGTTTACACTCCCAAAACAAAACACTCACTACAATGGTGCTTCCAGACATCCACACTACCCCAATACTTTTTCACACAAAGGCCATGCCCAGCTGAACACATTCAAAACTGGTTCAGGCTACTGTGGTTGTTGCACAGTCAAACTAACTTAGTAAAGTTTGGTTTGGCTCATTTCTTTTTGATTTAGTAATGTATATGGCCTTATGTAATTGATATATTACTACTCTTTAAATATTTATGGCTTCAGGGTTGGATCTCTGAATTTTTCATACAGCACTGTTGTTTATAGACTATAATTTTCCAGATAATGACTTAAGTTAGTAGTCAAAATGTATTTTTCTGATGAAAGGGACTATTGTTACACTAATGTAAAACCTGTTACCGAATAGCATCAGAGATCCTGTCAAAAGACGCAAACTCTCTTTAAACAGTGAACCTTTTCACAAATGTATTTTACTTCTTATAGTATACTCAAGAGATAGACATTAGTAAGCATCATATGGCAAACAGGGATATTGATAGAACGGATGATTGTTTAAAAAATAACAAGCACTCCCTTTACTGTAATTTGTTTCCTGATATCAAAAGTGTTGTTTGGGTTATAAGGGAAAAAACATACATTTTGTATCAGGTTTCTTTACCCAGTGTTTGTTTTGGGTTAAGTGTCTACCACAAAATGCCTTTTTGACTAGATTACTTCAAGTAAGTTATGGCAAGTATTTTATATCTAGCATGGTACAGTTCAGTTAATGTGCGAAAAAACTGTTAAGAGATGGCAAAATGTTAACTAGAACTATCACGTTTTAGTGGTTGACATCTCCCCTAGTATTTAATTAGACTTTTATTTTCATTGAAATTATTACTTTGCCACTTTTTTTGGAATATTTTCATTTTTAAATATCCCCAATGAAAAGCATAGGCAAAGTAATAGATTTCAGTTCTCAGCTATGTTGACTGCAGAATCTGTTTCTGAATATTCTGAATTCTTGTAAAGCATTTCCAAAGATCTCTGACTAACGTGTGTCTACAGTTTTTGTTTGCCGTAAATTATGTTTGGTTTGGGAGGATAAAAATTCATGGAATAATAGAGTACACAGTTTTACATTAGGGCACACCCTCTGCCAATGTAGAGTGTACCTGATAAGTTCTTATATGTTGACAATAGATAATTAATTATTACTGAATGCAAATATACTTCAGTGGAAGTAGGATTTGGTTGCTTAAAGATGAAATCTGGGATTTTGCAATTAACAAAATATTTTTTGAAACCTTTAATTTTGTGTTGGATGTATAAAATTGAGAAAATTCTAATTTTGACAGTGAGTATTTTTGATGTGGTCAAAATCAGCACTTACATGGCATAGTACATAATGTTTGGGACCGTATTTTGGACCCACTGCACAATGTTTACAACCAGTGGCCAAAAACTGCAGAATGCATTTTTAACTGAGAATTGCCATTATTATGCTTTATATACAGTGAATATGAATCACTTTTCACTATGTACTGTTTTTCCAGCCTTATTTTTCAGGGGTAATAAAGACAATATGAGAAATGTATTTTATTTACAAATGTATTTTTAGAATTGTGCATTTACCCTGCATAATCATGCAGATTAAAAGTGAGGCTAAAATATGATTTATTTATACATAAAAAATAAAGAGAATGTTGTTAAGACATTTCAAATAAAAAAGTATACTGTCCATGCTTTGGGTCTCAACAAGGCCTGGCGTTGGCCTTAAATGCTTTTTTCTGCATCTACATTTAACACAAATAGAGGATATACACGTAAAATGAAAAAAATGCAAACAGAAAACACTTTTTTGCATAGAGAGGAGATGACGTGAGGCAGTTTCACAGTCCCCTCTGACATAAGTTGAGGTTGACTGGGTATTACATTTTTTTGAATTTTGTCTGTTGACCACTAGAGTTCACTGCAGTTTTGGTCTAAATATATAATGTGCCGAGGCCCTAGCCGATACACATCAGCTGTGAGATGATGTACACATATTTTGCCTGCGGTGTGGGCACATAATTTATTAAGTGAATACAGATAAACTCAAAATATCTGTAGAAATCTACTCCATCACCAATGCTGGATATGAGGGTTTGATTTGGATTCCAGCTGGGGTGATATTAACATAGAAATGAGTATTTTGGTATAGGGCATTAGACACATTCAATCACCTATACACACGTACATCAGCTGGGCCTGTAGCAGTTTGTAACAAATTCAAGGTGCAATAATTCTCATGATCATTTTCATAAGGGAATACATTTATGGAATAGGTGATGACAAAAAGTTTTATGTTCCCACAAAAGAAACGGCAGCCAATGACGTGTTGTCAAAAACTTGACAAACTTTCATTAATTGTCATAGCAGCTGATAATAAGTGAGCACTGCCTCTAATAAGTGAACTGCCTCTGAAAGGTTGACTGGCCATGACAATGATTAGTCAGTCCGATTTATATTTCTGCATCGAGGTTTCAGTGTAGCATACGCCGTAAGCATACGTCAGAGCCTACGCAGTGATGAGCATTTATTTGTCTCTGTCGGTGTCTGCATTGCGCTGCAATGCAATTCAATCAAGCCAACCAATCACAGACCTTGCGGCTGCGTCACGTTGACACGTAGTTACATTTTTGGAGAGGTGCACGTCAGCTACGGCGTAGGGTACGGCCAAGGTACGGCGTAGGGAACCAGCTATGCCGTAATCTCAACGGTGAAGTATACATTGGTTTCTTGTTGTAAAGTTGATCTGGCCATTGGCTTTGGTCGCAGTACAGCTACTGGTTTAAGGCCTATGGAAGACTGGAGCTCTGCTCTTAAGTTCTCTGACCTGTGAAGTAGCAGACATTGTGTTAATAAAGCGATGTTATTCAAGATATCCTAAAACAGTCTGTGTTTACTATTGTGCAACATTCCTCAAAATATATGTGATTTCTAACAATGTTACACATCTGCAGACTACGTGTTTGTTGTGGATAAAACACAAGTATGGTGCCTTTACCTGTGTGATAGCTGAGCAGCCTGTGTGAGGAGTAGGGGAAGTTAGGAGTTTGAATTGGGCTTCTGGACGCCAAAGGCCGTAATAAAGATGTTTACTACAACAATGACAAAGACGAGAGCTGTGGCGATGTTCTCCATGATGTTCAGTTTGAAGTGCGTGCTCTCATCGTTTAGATTCCATTTGACTAAGAGTCAAAGATAGAAACACAAAAACGTTTTGTCGATCAGCTTACATATACTAGTTCCAGGCATGACTGTGGCATCTAGTAAGCAACTGAGAGAATGAGTTATGTAAAAAGGGTTGTTTCTCAGACAAGATTGGACAGGTGAAAAAATGAGTCCTATTGAAAGGTGTTTCCCTGCCCAGATTCAAGTCAGATTATCCTCTGTTCCTAGCGAGGATCTACACTGTTACCTATACAGAAAGAAGCCTGGGTTTTGAACCTTCATTCATCCAGGGTCGTCATATTTAACAAAGAATTAGTGAAGCATGAAACTGCCACATTTGACTGTCCTACTCTCAGGTGGATGATTATCTAACTAACCAATTGACGTCGAAAAGACGTCTTCAAATTATTTTGCCCAGTGGGTAAGGCGTTCATTATATGCCTCACTAGAGGAAGGCTAATGTTGTAGGGGTTGTGGCGAGAGTTAACTCACAGTTTAGCATTTTCACACATTTTTGCTACACCCTTTTTGTAACGGTAATATTTCCCCTTCAGGACATGGATGGATGTACACTGAGTGTTAGTAATCTGAACCAGCTCAGAGGAGCAGTATGGATTAACAAAACCATCTCATATACATTAGGTTTATTTTTATGTTTTCCACCCATAGAGTACTGGACGTCAATGGCATGGGAAGATAAGACTGTTCCAGCCAGGGTGTGATGCACCAGGCTGCTCTGAGATGATAACATTTTGTGTGTGCTAAGAGAGCCTGTTAAAGTCCTACAGACACATCAGGCTATTTAACCTTTCAGGACATTCCCAAAAAAGTCTTAGTTACCCAGAGTTACAATTTTTTGTGAATTTCTTTCTGGGAATTTAAAAAAAAAAAATGTTATTACTATTGTGCAACGGAAGGAAACAAATTCTCCAACACAAAAGGAAATGCTCCCATTGCACATATTTGAGCTGTAGTAATCATGGCCCAAATGTTGCTTTTCTTCATGTAAGGCGTTAACTGTCCGGGTTTAAAATCAATAAGTAACAGTTTAAGCACATTCTTTGCATAAACTCATGGGTACGAATAATCAATAATGAAAACTCTAGATCTGACACTTCTGCAGCTTGTCATTTAAAAATGTTTAAATCTGTCCACAAAATTAGTTTTTTCACTCAATCATAAAGTGTGTCAGAAACATTTTATAGGGCTATCTCACTATGTTTTATGCTGCTAGTCGATTCCCTGTAACATTATTTTTTGTTTAACTTCACAGAGGTGTCATAATTTCAATAGACTGTTGTATTAATTATGTTTAATTATGTATAAAATTATTGCTAGCAATAATTGAGTGCAGACCCATCATTCAGAATGGGACTGTATGGCTATATATAATAACCGGCCATTTCATTAGGTACACCTTGCTAGTACTGGGTTGGACCCCTTTTGCCTTCTGAACTGCCTTCATTCTTTGTAGCATAGATTCAACAAGGTGCCGGAAATATTCCTGAGATTTTGGTCCATATTGACATCTCGCAGTTGCTCTAGATTTGTCGGCATTCCAAAATTGTTAGATTACATTGAGATCTGGTGACTGTGGAGGACATTTGTGTACAGTAAAGTTAGTGTACCGTGAACTTAGTGTCAAGAACCCAGTTTGAGATGATGTGAGCTTTGTGACACGGCCCGTTATCCTGCAGGAAGTAACCATTAGAAGATGGGTACACTGTGGTCATCACGGAATGAACATGGTCACCAACAGTACTCCCTCACACCATTACACCATCACCTCCAGCCTGAACCATTGATACAAGGCAGGATGGATCCATGCTTTCCTGCTGTTTACGCCAAATTATGACTGAATGTCGCTGCAGAAATCGAGACTCAGACCAGGCAATGTTTTTTCAATGTTCTATTGTCCAACTGGGGTGGGCCCGTGCATTTAGCCTCAGTTTCCTGTTCTTAGCTGACAGGAGTGGCACGTTGTGTGGTCTTCTGCTGCTGTAGCCCAACTGCTTCAAGGTGTTGTGCATTCACAGATGCTCTTCTGTATACCTTGTTTGTAACGAGTGGATATTTGTCTTACCTTTGCCTTTCTATCAGCTCAAACCAGTCTGGCCATTCTCATCTGACTTCAACAAGGCATTTTTGCCCAGAGAACTTCTGCTCACTGGATATTTTCATACAGAGGAACAACTTCATACAGAGAAACAGTGCAGAAATGGGTGATATTTAAGGATGTTGTGTTCCTGGAGCTGTGTATGAGATACAGTTCCATAAACCATATGGTTATACCCATCAGTCGAGTCAGCTTAGGGGTTTATCTTACTGACCAGAAAACAGTGCACTATCATTTAAAATAATCACTGAAATTAATAGTATGATAAATATTGCAGAAATTCACCCACTTTCATGCCAATCCATTTCTTTTAGTAATGTGTAAAAGTACACCTTCAAAGTAGGAAAATAGTATTGGGACACAACAAGTAGAGGATAATCTTGAGAACTTGATTAGGCAACAGTGACTAGGCTGTTATGTAAATTGCAGACTTGTTTTGTTGCTTCAAAAATGGGGGAACCAGACAAACGTAATAACAAATCATAAGCTATATACGGTAGAATGTCTTTCTATGTATTCTATTTCTATTTTTCTATGTATTCAAAACCAACATTTTGCCGGAGAAGCAGTGGTTTAGTGAGCTAGTTTTGAACATTTGAACATCTGAGAATTGTATATTTTTAAAGACTAGAGGACGGTTGGTTTGCACCAATGCTTGACAGAGAAACTTTATGATTTACTTAATTGCCTTGTAAGTGAATAAATACTTCTTTAAAAAAAAGATAATTCTCACTCAAAAAATTTGACTTGTTTTTTTATGATTGAGCTGAATTTACTCAAACTGAGACTGACCAATGAAAATGAGCAGGATGCCCACAGTGATCTGGAGGATGAGGGAAATGGAGATGAGAGCAATCAGGGGCGTGTAGAAGGTGAAGCTCGGACCCTGCTCCATCACCGCCTTCAGCTGGGAGGCGTTGGCCATGAGCAGTGCCACGTCCAGCATGCTCTCTGCTGCGCTCTTCTTATTGGCGTAGTGGTTCATGTTCAGCTCACCGTTCCTCTGCCGCCGGTGGTGTGGATGTGACACCTAGCAACGAAAACAGAGACCGACGTCAAGTCGACGCAGGCTGAAATGGTATGCAGTTTAAAATGTAACGTATTTCCATTGGTAACCCAGACTTATGCTGCTGCCACCATTTAGATCAAAGTAGAGAGATGCAACCTGTTAAAGATGCATTGTGGGATATTAAGCACATCAAATTAGTTGACACCTGTTAAATGTACGATGTGTAGTTTTTGGCCGCCAGGGGTCTCTCAATAAAAACAATAGCAAAAGATGTACTTGGATGACGTCGGGAAGTATTGTGGGATCATGCACTCAAAAAAATGACATGTTGTACAAACATAACTGTGTTATGTCAACAGAATGCACATAACTGGGTTATGTTGCATTTAAGTAACATTATAATTTTGGTAACACCGTAATGAATAATATTACTTAAATGTAACATAACCCAGTTATGTGCATTCTGTTGACATAACACAGTTACGTTAGTCCAACATATCATTTTTTTGAGTGTGGGTTTTGTTATCGTCGCCAATGACAACCTTCCAATCTAGCTTCTCCGACAGAAAAAAAGTTCACTGAAAAAGTAATGTATTGTTAAAAATATAACTTTATTCACGTTATGTTTGGCGGTTTCCTGGAACTCAGAACAACTAGAGCAGTCAAAGTTTATATGACGCCATTGACGGAAGACAAAATTAAATGTCCTGTGTCTTCGAATTATATTAAAAATTTCTCTGGGTTTGAAAGTTGGTGGAAACATTTAGGATAATGTAAGTACACAACTAAGAAATATATATAATATAGGTATAGTGATGTTTGCTTTTTTAATGCAAAGTACGTCTATTGTTATTGTTTTGGAAAACTACATATTGTACCTTTAAAGCATTAGAGTCACTAATTAACTTAAGTTCCCTAACAAATTCCAATTTTAAAAGGAAGTTATTTGGTTCTCATGGGGAACACATTGACACAGAGTACACCAATTTCAAGGAAACTTTTGTTTGTTTTTACAACCAGTGGGCAACAATTGTGGACTGCACCTTTAAAATGAAAATACACAAACACTCCTTCCCTTTACTTTCTTTTTATTCAGATACTGCTCTGCTTATTGCTCCCGCCCCCATAGCTGGAGTGTTTGTGTATTTTCATTAAAAATTTCTCTGGGTTTGAAAGTTGGTGGAAACATTTAGGATAATGTAAGTACACAACTAAGAAATATATATAATATAGGTATAGTGATGTTTGCTTTTTTAATGCAAAGTACGTCTTTTGTTATTGTTTTGAAAAACTACATATTGTACCTTTAAGGAAGAATGACAAATATGGATTTGTAACTTAAAATCCCCCCAAAATGTTTTGTTATGTTGTAACATCACATGAAATGAGTGACATTCAGTAGGTCACACTGACATTACATAATACAACAGAGTGCTAGTTCTGCTCATGTGCACTTTCACAACTGTTGGCAGAAATAAAATAACAAAATAATAAAGAAAATTAATAGGCTGGTCCTGAATGTACAAGCTATTTCACAGTATTCATAATTACAATGGTACTACTGTATATTATAGAGTAAATCTGCTCTATACAACTCTGGCACTCAAAGCCAGTTCCACTCCGTGTTTTCATTACAACCCTCTAATCTGGTACATATTTAGACCTGGTACACCAGGTGGTACAATTAAAGATGAGGTAGAACAGAAAACCATCAGGAGAAAACCATCACCGCCATCATAGGTGGAAATTAGAACCCATGTTTTTCATTATGAACACCATGTTGAGTCAATGTCCTCAATGAACTTCTTACTATGTCCCATTGACCTGGAGAATATTTAGTAACATTTGGGGCTTTTCTAAAAAGATCATGGCTGTGGATTTGTGGGAAATGAAAGTGTTGTAGATATAGCCAGGAAATTTGTCCATGCCCGTGGCCCATGGTGACAGTGCACCGGACTGGTAACTCAGGAAGCAAGGTCAAGATCACCACGTGATGTAACTTCTCTTAATTTCCATGTCAAACAGGATGTAGAACCCTGAAACCATGAGGCCGCTCTGGACCAGGGCTGGTCATTCCTGCTCCTAGAGAGCATTCGTTCCAAACCTACATTAGCACACCTGATTCTAATAACTATCCAGAAGAAAATCTTAATCAGGTTTCTCACAACTGGGGTTGGAAAAAACAACTACAGAACAGTAGCTCTTCAAGAGCAGGATTGAGCACCCCTGCTCTAGACCCTGAAGGTCCATCCTCTACCAACCTGTTGTGCAGCACGTCAGAACATCCATTGATGATTTAAAGAGATGTGTTATCATGTTTTGAGACAAGGAAAGACAGGTATTTGAGAAAACTCATTACATCATAGACTTAATGGACGACTTAATGAAGACTCATTACATCATAGACATAATGAAAGACTTAATAAAGACTCATTACATCATTGACTTAATGGAAGACTTAATGAAGTCTCATTACATCATATACTTAATGGAAGACTTAATGAAGACTCATTACATCATAGACCTAATGAAAGACTTAATGAAGACTCATTACATCATAGACATAATGGAAGACTTAATGAAGACTCATTACATCATAGACTTAATGGAAGACTTAATGAAGACTCATTACATCATAGACTTAATGGAAGACTTAATGAAGACTCATTAATTCATAGACTTAATGGAAGGATATGGATATTTGTTTAGGGAGCTGAAGGGATCCCTTAATTAAAGTGATGGTTCGGAGTAATATAACCCTAGGGTCCTTTGTACCTTGACCTCGAGCCAAACAACTCCCCGTAAGCTTTTTTTACTTGTTATAACATTGGTCGAGTTAGAGCTATTAGCGGAATGGCTTAGTGCAGGCGCTAATGGAACCAAAAAGCTTATGGGGGGTTGTTTAGCTCGAGGTCAAGGTGCAAAGGACCCTAGGGTTATATTACTCCGAGCCATCATTTTAATGGAAAATGTAATGAAGTCTCAATACACCATAGACTTAATGGAAGATGTAATGAAGACTCAATACACCATATACTTAATGGAAGATGTAATGAAGACTTGGTATACCATAGACGTAATGGAAGATGTAATGAAGACTCAATACACCATAGACTTAATGGAAGATGTAATGAAGACTCAATACACCATAGACTTAATGGGAGATGTAATGAAGACTCAATACACCATAGATTTAATGGAAGATGTAATGAAGACTCAATACACCATAGACTTAATGGAAGATGTAATGAAGACTCATTACACCATAGACTTAATTATTAAAATGTAAATCGGGGGGTAATTTAGTGGCAGTCCACGCAAAATTCTGTTGGTGGTACAGTAACCGAACACTTTTGGGAACCACCCTATTAGACCGTCTTCAGGAGTTCCAATTGTAAATTGTAGGGTAACTGTAATTGTTCAATAATAATATTAATAAAATTAATAATTAATTAATAACATGACAGTAAGGAGTACCCATTTCAGACTATGAAACTATTATCAATTACGGGGGACTTCAGTGTACGATGTTGTCATGCCAAGTTAACAATACTGCACTGAACACTGTGTAAAAATAGTAAATAGAATAGATTTGTATTTTTTCATTACAACTGCCATAGCATGACATTATGTCTCAGTGAACTACACAGACGGTCATCTCCCTCTGGCTGTTAAGTTTCAGTATTTCAAGTATTTCAGACTGTCCACTATATCACTGGAAAAGTGGGCAGCCTGACCAAAGATTACCCAGGTTTCTGAGCGGGTTACATAACAGAGAGTTTCTTTTCGGTAAAGTACTCTCTGACTAGTCTAGCCGTCCAACAAGGGCGTTATTGTGCCAATAGTTGGCCTGTCCACATGCCTCTGGCTTCCAGTGAAAACACATGCAGTCCACAGTGAATAAAGCTCATCTCGTGATGGTGTTAGCCATAGTAACTGACAGTTATCTAGAAGAAGCAGCCTACTTTCCTTCCTTCCTTGATTTATAATCCCCTGAAATTTCTCCACTCCTCTTTTCATGTAGTCCATTCTCTGTCACTCATTTTTGTTTGGCCGTGTTGTTTTTTGTGCCACTCTAGTCACCCTGTACTGTTGTCAATTTCTCTGTCCTTCAAATGTGAGTGCAATGTTAATGCAAGTAGAAAACTGCACGTATGAATTTGTAACCAAGTCATTATGGTTTAAATGTCTATAAATTCACAGAATTCCCGACCATGATGTCACTTTAGCTCACATAGGGATATTTGGATTGAATAAATGTATTTCTAGAGAAATGTTATCTTTTTTTAAGGAAGTGTTGTGTTCCGTCCAAGTCGCACAACTGGTAAGCTTAACTACTGGGGGAAAGAGAGTTGCAGAGGTTCTCTCTTTTATTTTTCATATACAGCACCTTGGAGTTGGATGTGCTTTTCTACATTCATTATGAAATTCTAACTCATTTATCAATGATCTCTTCCCATCATAACTGGACCATTAAGCATTGTGTGACTGTGAGAGAAAGGATAAAAGGCCTCTGTGGTTGAGAGTAACTATTAAACTATTTAGATTTTTTCCAAAGTCCACCAATAAGGCACATCAAAACCAAGTCATCATTTCAAATTGCACTGCAAATATTAAATGTCATATGTACTGCACTACTTTTAACGTGGGCTCTGGTCGTTAGTGCGATAAAACATAGAGGAGGGTAATGAGGAAGAGGTTAGGCAGCCATTTCAGACATAAACACTCTTAAAATGTTTCATAGCATGGTATGTTTGCATTCCTTGGAATATTACACCAAACACTAATAAACACCACACATCACATTTAAAATGCTTTCAGGGGATTATGCAATTAACACAATATTATTTAAACCTTACATTTTTGGCTGAATATTAAATATATGTATTGTATTGCATAATGTAGTAGAATTACTATCACACATTTCATTTAGCCATGAAATTAAATGACATTTCCAAGCCAGTGACACTTTAACAGAGGTGGACATTTACTTGAGTTAAGTTTTGGGAAGTTCCTACTTAAGACCAAATTGATCAGGTAAACAGAGTTCATATCTTAAAAAGAACCTATAAAACAATTAGAAAGAGTAAAAGAAATATCAATCATTGTCACCGGTAGGATGTGAACTCCCTTTACCTGATCAATTGGGTTTGTTTGTTTATTTATTTACTTGCGACAGTGCACATTAATCAACAGTCTTACACTTCTGTACAGACTGTAAATTAGCCAGATTATAGCATAGATGCTAATTTCCATATGTAGTCCCAAACCTAACCTGCATGTTTTTTATGGTGGGGGAAACCGGAGGAAACCCACGCAGACACGGGGAGAACATGCAAACTCCACAGAACCCAGAACCTTCTTGCTGTGAGGCCACAGTGCTAACCACTAGGCCACCATGCCTGGTCTTAAGTAGGGACTTCCCAAAACTTGTAAACTCACAGTTACTCAGAAAAGTACTTTTACTCAAGTAAATGTCCACCTCTGCACTTTAAATATATTTACTACACCCCTTTTACAACAATTGGATAAAAAGTGTAGCCTGCATACTTGGTAATATTACAGTTTATCTATTGACATGACTGAAACGTCTTGTTTTTAAACAGTTAGAATCTGATGTGGTTCCTCATACATGCCACATCCGTGGGAATGAACCACAGTGCCCCAGTTTCTCTTCTGTTAGGAGTTTCGTCATTTTCTTCTATTTAGACTTAATTGAAGTGATATCACTTGTCTTTAGATGTACCTTCCTCTAAATGGTATTAGGTTTAAAGGTGTCATAACGCAGCAAGATTTGATTGATTAAACAACAGATTTAACCATATCCTTCACTTCAATACTTAATGAAACAAGTGGCTTTCCCCTGGAACGGCATTGGAACGGCATTCCCCTGCTATAGAAATGACGCATGAATGAGCTCCCCCCTAATCCACAGCCTATGAGTTTTGGACACGAATGAATGACTTCGTTTCACAAAATTCAAAATAATCGATACGGATATTTAGCCTGATGCATGTCTAAAACCAAGATATAAAAGATGGGTCCACGCTTGTAATGTCATGAAATATCTTGTTTGTATATCTCTTATCACCATGACAACAGATAGTCTATATAGACTAGTTTAATTCACATGCAGACACTAATTCTCTGTAACCTGCTAGGGATTACAATTACACCAATTGACAAAGAAAATACAATACAATACAAATAGAGATTTTCATGAAGTTTCAATAAAATATACTGAAATATGGTAATTCAGCATCGTCCAAGTGTAATATTTTAAGTAGCAGTTTAGAGACGGAATAGACCAAATCTAGTTTAGCGTGTAATTAAATTCAGACCGGTTAGTGCTATTACACGAATCCTGTTCAGGGCCCATACAAAGACAAGTTACGATACTATGAATTAAGATGTTATTCAATGAGCAAACATAACATTCCCTCGTTGCGACAATGTTAACATTGTGTTTAAATGTTAGGCGAGCCTAACTGGTTACACGCTTTATTGTTACGGAGGTTATTAAACTCGGAGATACAGTGTGTGGAAATTATCGCAGTCGATGTGCTTACTAGCTGGCATTTCTGTTATTTAACAGTTTCATGCATCTTACCTCTTCTCCGCTTTCTCGTTCAGCAGTTCCGTTCATTTCAAGATGCTCAGTTGCCATATTTGGTTCTTATTTAGTGGATTTAGGTAACGTGAGTTATATCCAAATTTGTTGTGAGAGTCTGTGGCGCTTTGTCACTGCTACAGCTCTGTCCGCTCCGCCTGGTCATTTGCGCTGGTGGAAGGGGAGTGGTCGTCTCCAACAGAAATCACCGCGAATGAATGTTGTGTTGAGTTTCAGATTTGGAATTTCCAACTTTTGTTATGCTTTAATTATTAATTATTTCACAAATTGAAAAGAGCCTTTAATTACAGCGGGCCTATAGCTTACATCTTTGATAATGATATTAACCATACTATTCAGAGACAAAATACTTGACTAGCCGTATGATAATGTCATGTAGGTGGATCAGTCTGGATCAGTCATGGGCAAAACATCATGCATGTCTCTCTTTAAGTAGAGATGTA
Source organism: Umbra pygmaea (assembly GCA_016801145.1). Taxonomy (NCBI): domain Eukaryota; kingdom Metazoa; phylum Chordata; class Actinopteri; order Esociformes; family Umbridae; genus Umbra; species Umbra pygmaea. Next base: position 7,994 of record JACXGM010014892.1, on the reverse strand, counting down.
TGTGCTATGATGATAAGAACCGTGTAAGCTTGCACAATTCTACTTTAACTCGTATAATTTAATAGGTGGCCTATTATTCCATCAAGAACAATAAATACATTGCTCAGCCAACTTGCTGACCCCCAGCTAACTTGCTGACCCCCAGCTATCCTCAAGCTTTTTATTTTCCCCTCCAATAATTTCTACCTGCTTTGCTTTGTTCTATTCTATTGAATTCAATTTAATACAGAATAGAATGCTATTCTATGAAAAAACAACCAATTAAGGTAATATGTGGAAATTTTGCGGTAGGTCAAGGTTAAGCAGACAGAGTGAAGCAGGCTGCACAATGAATCAGAATAAAAAATAACCCATGCGTTTTCATTTAATTTCCAATTTCGTCTTGCATTCTCAACTGAAATGGCCAAATACGTTTCTGGTTTGGGTATAATTTTATTTCATTAGTGTCTCTTTAAAATCATTCTTTGGGGCGGGATCATACGGTCTATGGGCGGGACCCATGAGCTGAGTTTTGTTTGCCCCACCCACCATGCGCCAACAAAACAAAATAGCCAGTAAGATGTCTTGGTCTAGGGCACCCCAACTATGGGGGCGGGAGAAATAAGCAGAGCAGTTTATGAATAAAAAGAAAGTAAAGGGAAGGAGTGTTTGTGTATTTTTATATTAAAGGTGCAGTCCACAATTGTTGCCCACTGGTTGTAAAAACAAACAAAAGTTTCCTTGAAATTGGTGTACTCTGTGTCAATGTGTTCCCCGTGACAACAAAATAACTTCCTTTTAAAATTGGAATTTGTTAGGGAACTTAAGTTAATTAGTGACTCTAATCTAGAACTGCCTTTGCTCTTTGTGGCATGGATTCAACAAGGTGCTGTAAACATTCCTCAGATATTTTACTCCATATTGACATTATTGCATCACACAGTTGCTGCAGCTTTATCAGCTGTACATCCATGTGACTGTGGAGGCCATTTGAGTACAGTGAACTCATCATGTTCAAGAAACCAGTTTGAGATGATGTGAGCTTTGTGACATGGCGAGAGAATTGGAAGGGGAGAAAAACGGGGGGAAAAAATCACATTGTGGTCATAAAGGGATTGACATGGTCAGCAACAATACTCAGGTGGGCTGTGGCATTCAAACAATGCTCAGTTGGTACTAAGGGGCCCAACATTTGCAAGAAAATATCCCCCACACCATTTCACCACCAGCCTGAACCATTAAATACAAGGCAGGATGGATCCATTCATTTATGTGGTTTATGCCAAATTGTGACCCTACCATCTACATTTTACAGCAGAAAATGAGACTTATCGGAGGCAACATTTTTCCAATAGTCTATTTTCCCATTTCGATGGGCCCGTGCAAATTGTAGTTCCCTGTTCTTAGCTGAAAGGAGTGGCACCTAGTGTTTTTTTCTACTGCTGTAGCCCATCTGTTTCAAGGTTTGATGTGTTGTGTGTTCAGAGATGCTCTTCTGCAAACCTTAGTTGCAAGGCCATAGCTGACGTGGTGAAAGGTGAATATGCTTTCCAGGGCCCTTGAAAACTGATAAGAATATCAATGTTGTCTATAAGTGAGGGGGCACCAGCATATATACTTTCAGGGGGCCCAGGTGTCCTTGCAATGACCCTGCTTGGTTGTAATGATTGGAGTTACTGCCATTCTCTTCTGACCTCTGCCATCAACAAGGCATTTTCACCCAGAGAACTGACGCTCACTGGGTATTTTCACTTTTTTGGACCACTCTCTGAAAACCCTCGAGATGGCTGTATGGGTAAATCCCAGTAGAGCAAACCAGCCATTTGGCTCCAACAACCATGCCACGTTCAAAGTCACTTAAATAATGTTATTTTTTTCACTCAGTGTAGCTATTCCCCCTGGTTATAGCTATCCAAGTCCCTATTTGCACTTACTGTACAGTATAATATACTGTACCTTTGACATACTCTGTATATTCTGCACTCTATATTTGTGTTGTGTGTTACTTCATGTGTAACTTCATGTTTCCTTGCACCTTACGCTTTGTCTTGGTCAGGTCACCATTGCCAATTCAAATTATTTTTCAATGTGCCTACCTGGCTAAATAAAGGTAAAATAAAGAGAAAAAAAAGCAACCTATTCCACCCTGACCTCACTGGTCTTAGCAATGACCTTGCTTTCAAATCCAAGAACAAACATATAGTTGCAAGCAACAATGGGACGGGGTACTCCGTTATGGAAAGTGTAGGGAAATAGGTTTCCAATAGTACCAACCATCAGTTTCTAGCATGTATGGTTTGGGAGATATGACAATCTGACGCTCTCAAGCGTCATTCGACCTCCTGTTATCTGTCAATGTATATCTGATTCCTTATCACACAACATAGGTTCATGTAAGAGACACCTGTATGCCAAAAGCCAGGTCGATAAGACTTATTGTTGATTGTTTAAAATAATTTTTATAGATTTAGAAAAATTTTGACTACAACGAAAAATCCAATGGGGACTTAATGGGTTGTTGTGACTTTTTTGTTCATCACGAGAAATGAGGATGGTTTACAAAAATTCAGCACTAGAGGTCAAACGGGGTGGCAATAGCATAATTCTGAAATAAGCTAAATAAGACATGTAGTGTAGCGCCCCTGGTGGAGGAATCGAGGCGGGCCTTGGTGGGGAAGTTAATCCAAGGCTACAGTTTCAGCGGGCAAATTTATAGCATTTTGAAAGGCGTTTATTAGCATTAGCATTAGTTTGTGTCGAAAATGGTATAAATTCACTCGGCTGTGGCTCCGCCATCTTTTGAGATAGCGACAAATGGATAGGGCACATGGTGAGATATGGGTTTGTGCATCAACATGCACATTGACAGTGAAGTGCATAGGTTATTTATTCTTAATGCAATTCTCACCTGAATATTGTGCATCCATTTCTTCAACACTGATCGGCCATTTTGTCAGCCATCTTGCATGTATCTCTTATTGTTTATCACCTTATAGGGGGGCATGCATGAAAAAACTGTATGAAGAAAGCCAGGTGGATCAGACTTATTTTTGATTTTAAGCTAATTTTTATAGGTTTAGGCAAATTTTTACTAAATTGAAAAATCCAAAATGGCGGACTTTATGTGTTCTTGAGGCTTTTTTCTTCATTGTGAGAAATGAGGCAGGTTCAAGAAAATTTAGCACTGTAGGTCAAAAGGGGGTGGCAATAGCATCATTCTGAAATTAGAAATTTAAGGCGTGTACTGTAGCGCCTCTGGTGGAGGAATCGGGACGGTTCTTGGTGGGCTTGGTAATCCAGGGCTATAGTTTCAGTGGGCAAATTTATAGCATTGTGAAAGACATTTGTCAGCATTAGCTTGTGTCGAAAATGGCCAAAATTGAGTTGGCTGTGGATTTGCAATCTTTTGAGATATCGACAAACTGATAACGCACATAGTGAGATATGGGTGTGTGCGTCAACATGCCGTTGAAAATGAAGTGGATGGGTTATTGTTTGATAATGCTATGCACACATGAATATTGTGCACACTGTTTATTAATACTGATCAGGCATTTTGTTCGCCATTTTGCATTGTATCTGTTATTGCTTATCACCCTATAGGGAGGCAAGACACCTGTATCCCGAAAGCCAGGTCGATCAGACTGGATTTTAAGACCTCAAACATACCCCACAACACTGATAAGGGTCTTATGAATGGTTCAGAACTCTGCAGCCAGGCTTCTCACCCACATGCAGCACATCACCCCCATCCTCCCTGAGCTCCGCTGGCTCCCTGTCACCTACCACATTCAGTACAGAAAGTCCTCCACCCTCTTGCTCCCCCTCCTTTAGACTTTCTTCTCCTCTATCTACCCACACGCTCACTCTGCTCTGGTACAGCAGGCCACCTTCATCATCCCCAGGTCCAAGCTACAGAGCTTTGATGACAGGGCTTTCTCCAGGTTTGCTCTTAGGCTTTGGAACTCCCTGCCTTTTGTGAACATTTTAACATTTTTTTCTCAAAGTTGATGTGTCAGAAGCAGGCAAAATGGGTAAGCGTAAGGATTTGATTGACTTTGACATGGGCCAAGTTGTGATGGCTAGATGACCTGGTCAGAGCATCTCCAAAACTGCAGCTCTTTTGGGTTTTTCCCAGTCTAAAGTGGTCAGTACCTATCAAAGTGGTCCAAGGAAGGAAAAGCAGTGAACTGGCGACATGGTCATGGGTGGTCAAGGCTCATTGATACACGCAAGGCGCGAAGGCTGGCCTGTGTGGTCCCATCCAACAGACGAGCTACTTTTTGCTTAAATTGCTGAAAAAGTTCATTGCTGGTTGTGATAGAAATGTGTCAGAACAAACAATGCATCACAGATTGTTGCGGACAAGGTTGTGCTGACCCCTGTCCTGTGACAAAAGCGCCTACAATGACACAAAAAGCTTTGTAAAATGGTGAATTATCCTGCCTGGAAGTAGCCATTAGAAGCCTGGGTACACTAAGGGGGTCCATGTAGCGTAGTGGGCTAAGTTGCTGCCTTGCATGACAGTCTATATCACGATGGTCATGGGGTCGACCACTGGTTCTCTGATTTTCCCCGGGCATCCTGCATGAGGCAACGCAAAATTGGCATAGCCCTCCATGGGATTTGGGTTAGATATATCTGATTATCTATCCTACCACTTTACTCTCCAGTAAGTCCTTGTGTTCAGATTGTGCGCCTCTAAATTCAATCGCGGAAGTATAGTCGGTGAACGTAATCAGCCTGTGCATGATCCGACTAAAGGCTTCCGTGTTGGGTGAACAGTGCGGGCAGCATGTGGTTGGATGAACAATGTGCGTGCCCCTCGTCATCTCACAGATCTGTACAAGGAGTTGCGGATCTGCCGACAAGGCAGGATTAGAGAGTGAATTGGGATAGAAAGAGAATCTGGGGGAAAACAGAAAAAGATCTTGACCACAGAGCAATTTAAGAAGGTGGCTTGGTCTGATGAATCACGTTTTCTTTTTCAGCACGTAGATGGCTGGGTGTGTGTACGCTGCTCACCTTGGGAACACATGGCACCAGGATGCATTATCGGAAGAAGCCAAGTCGGCAGAAGCAGTGGGATGCTTTAGGTAATGTTCCGCTGGGAAACCTTGGGTCCTGTTGTTCATGTATATGCTATTTTGACATGCATCACCTACCTAAGCATTGTTGAAAACCATGTACACCCTTTCATGGAAACAGTATTTCCTTATGACATTCGTCTTATTCAGCAGGATAATGCGCCCTGCCACAAAGCAAAAATGGTTCAGGACAGGTTTAAGGAACATTTGGCCTCCAAATTCCCAAGATCTCAATCCAATCGAGCTTCTGTGGGATGTGCTGGACAAGCGAGTCTGATTCATGGAGGCCCCACCTTGGCACGTGTTGGTGCCAGATACCACAGCACACCTTCAGAGGTCTAGTGGAGTGTCAGGTCTGTTTTGAAGGCAAAAGGGGGACCTACTCAATATTAAGCAGGTGGTCATAATGTTATGGCTGATCGGTGTGCATACCATGTATTATTATTATTATTAAAAAAAATCCACATTCTGATGCTTGGTTTGAACTTCAGCAGATCATCTTGACCATGTACTTGACTAAATGCATAGACTTGCTGCCACGTGATTGGCTGATTAGATATTTGCGGAAATTAGCAGTTGAACAGGTGTACCTAATGAAGTGGCTAGTGAGTGTATAAACAACGTATTTTAAACTTTAAAAAACTATGCCAGTGGACTGTATGGAGGACGTTCACTTTCTGGGCAAGTAAGAAACAATAACAAATAATGGTAGACTATTAATAATAATAACAATAAGAATGATAAAAAAGGCAGGGAGGTTAAGCACATGCAATATAAATCGCATTTCAAATATATATACAAATAATATTTAGATCGTAGTCATCACTGATGTGGATACCGATTTTAAAGCAGTGAATTTGTTTAGTTTTTTCTTTTTATTTCTCTATGGCTGGGAAACTTGTGTAAATGTTTGTCATCCACAGGACTAGAATCCATCTCTAATAAAGAACAATTAATTTGCTATTTATTGTCCGTCGATTAAGTATAGAAAAGGCATTTAGTAGCCTAGTGATTATTTCGTTGCTCAGGTTTACAGGTTCCTGCCCGGTCCTTAACGGGATCTCGTAGCGTCATGCTGATGATGGGAGAACAGCAAGTGATATAAAAACTCAGCACGGAGGATGAATGTTCCGCCTAGAAACGTGCGCTTTTATTGGATGCACGTTGTTGCTAGGGGCGTGGGTTTGTGTCTTTAAATTGACCTGTCTCCTTGTTATTTAAAGTGTAATTTGAGAGATAGGGCGTACAAATACTGTCTTGGACAAATGCTGAGATGCTCAGGGAGAAAACGGTGCCGCAGTGAATAATCTGGTGAGCCTCTTTACTTCACTGCTGAACAACGCTCGACAGAGGAAATGCCCCCCAGTGGAAGCGCATAGTAACGGGGCAATGCGATGGGCGAATGCTTCGATGTGGAGGTCACACCTCACTAAATTCACTCTGCTTTTTAAATTATAATTATCCGTGGTAAAAAAAAACAAATAAACAGCTATTGGGATCGACTCGCATGCGATTATACCGGTCACAGTGGCGTATGACAGTTGCAAGTATGAGGATGGGTCTTTGAGGGACAAAAAGGAACTATCAATAACCGTGAGTGTTTATTGTAGCACGAGTTTAGATTCTACACACCAATTTGATTGCTTCAGGAAAACAACGTTGCAATAAAAAAGTGCTTTAGACAAAGTGCATATAATTGGACTGAATGACATTGTAATGTGTAAAGGAACCATTTTAATTGGCTGGCTGACTGGATTTGTGATAAGCCGAGCCGCATTATATCAGTGTCACCGTTGCACCTATTATAAGAGTTTGCTATCATTCATTTGCCATTGATGTACTCTGACAATTTTATGGAATTATACCCACGCTGAATAACTGCGTCAGTGTACGAACGTTGCAGGTCTGCACTCCCTTATGCTGGCGGAAGGAGCATGATAGCAGTAGCTCCTGAATGTCACCGATAACTGTCTAAACATTTCCCAGGAATGGATTCTGGGAACGACTCGTGCTCGGATCCGCCACTTGGATCAACATTCTCCTCGGAGCCCAATTTAGACTCTGACATCAATGCTAACATCCGCATCTACGAAAACGGCGGAGAGCATAGTTTAAATAACATAGAAACTGCTACGCTGCGTGGGGCAAGCGACCCGACCGCGTATCCCTTATCGGATTACCGGGGACTAGTCCGCCAGAGGTTCATTCGCAGAAGTTTGTGGTTTTCGGACGCTGACGACCAAGGTTTGGACGTGCCAGAATGCGTCAGCAATACTCCAGTCCTCAGCGTTCACCTGCGAACAATTGTGGACCGAAATCGAACTCGGGCGCTTGGACCACGCGTGGGTTTCCATGTCCAAGAGAGCTCGAGCACTGAGAGCCAAGAGGGACCTAAGGACACCGCCACTGAAAGCGTGAGCGCAGATGAGGAGAGGAGCGAGGCCGAGGCAAAAACAGACGATGCAGCTGCACCGCGGACAGATCCGATCGGAAAAGCGGGGAGTGATGAAAACGAAGATGAAAACGAGATAAAAGCTGTGTCCACATCCCCAGGGGGCCGGTTTCTGAAGTTCGATACTGAGCTCGGGAGAGGGTCTTTCAAGACTGTCTATAAAGGTCTGGACACAGACACCTGGGTGGAAGTAGCTTGGTGTGAACTGCAGGTAATAAAAAGAGAGTACTTGTATAACAATAGCTACATTTAATAATAGGCCTAAGGTTTTAAGTAAACACTGTTAGCCTGTTCATATCTGGATGTAGAATATTTTTACATTTTTACTACATTTAAGTTAGCCTACATTCAGATAACGACCCCCTCAAACTGTAACATGCACAAAAGTACACCTATTGTATGAAGAGGTAACACATTCAATGCAGACTGTTAAACAGTACTGTAAATACCCTCATTACATGCTGTTGATTCATAAG
>JACXGM010014891.1:0-21707 GCA_016801145.1 Umbra pygmaea | reverse complement strand
TGTGTGTGTGTGTGTGTGTGTGTGTGTGTGTGTGTGTGTGTGTGTGTGTGTGTGTGTGTGTGTGTGTGTGTGTGTGTGTGTGTGTGACGTAAGGGAGGCGGGTCGGAGGCTGGTCTGAGTTTATGTGTGTGAGCGAATGTGCGTGTGTGGAAGCCTATCCGCTAGGCAGTCGGCACTGAGGCACGGTGTGTGTTGCACGGCTGACCTCGCACTGAATGGACTACATTTTTTCCCAGCCACGTAAGTACACACCACCGCCGGAGAGGATGTCTTGCTGATTCAAGGGAACGGCCTGGGAAAGTCGGCCATCCCTTAATTCCAGCAGCTGAAACAGTCGACGACAGTTACATCGGATTGAAAGCGAATTCGTTGCAAAGGACATCCACTTCCACAAACAACAAAGGGATCAGAATTCTGGATGGTTTTCTTTCCGTATTTGGTCGATGGTAATCCCTAAAGGTTCGGTGCATAGACATGATTTTATGGAGCGAACAAGGCCCGCATGACACTGACCTGGTAGTTATAAAGCAATAGTATTGCCTTTGCTATCAAGAATCAATGTTGATTTAAATATAACGTAGCTTGCAACCTAGGTGAAATTATAACAGCGGCTACTTTGGATCGTCTGTATTCAAGCTATTAGACGGACACATTGTTTCCATTTTCCGAAACGTGTCAATTTATTGAATCTGCAAGGTTAGCTGGCTTTATTCAGCGGTCAGTCGTCATTTCAAAGCTGACATTCGGTGAGATTTGAGTGATTCCTTTGTAGCAAATCGGCATTTCTTTACCTTGCACTCGAAACGCGTTAATGCTCAAATTCGGCACTGTTTCTTCTGCAAAGTGCTGCCGTGCGTCACGGTGCAGTGAACAATGCTTTTGTTTTAGTCCTACTGTAGGGTAGATAAGGAACAGATATTGCCAAAATTGTCTTATAAATTGTCTATTAATTTGTACGTAGCCTATAGCATATAAGCTCTCCAGCAGAAGCTACAGATATAGCGTAGCCTAGGCCTTATTACCGTGTAATACGTGGATTTGCAATTATAGCACAAATAGAATATAGCTTTATATTTTTAAAGGGCATCTAAAAAGTATAGGACCATTATATCGATTCAAGTTTACAATCCAAAGAAGTGCTGCTACACCTCCCTGCCGTCGAAGTGAAGAAGACTCCGATAGTTTGGAAGTATTTCAGGAAATCCTGATGAACATACAGAGATCAAATCCCATCAACATCTCGCGTTATGGGAGATCACGACACAAAGCGACCGACTTTGAGGAGTTATCTTGCCTGAGGACTACAGAACCCAGTCAGAGCTTCAGCCCCAATCTAGGATCCCCTAGCCCCCCTGAAACACCAGATTCCTCCCACTGTATATCCTGCATCGGGAACTACCTGCTTCTTGAGCCCTTGGAAGGTGATCACGTTTTCAGGGCCGCCCACCTGCACACAGGAGAAGAGCTCGTATGTAAGGTGGGTCTATGAGCTATAAGAGCTTTATGAGGCACTTTAGTTGATTGACAGGCGCATTAGTCATAGCGAGAATGCAGCTGAAATGTGCTTACATTGTAGCGAGGGTTACATCATGCGAATTCCATAATCTCGAGTGGATCACACTAGCCTAATAATAAAACACCATATTTGGTAAACCCACCAGGTTCATACGCACGAGGAATGTAGAATACAAGTGGAGCTAAACATCAACGATGAACTTGCTCACAATGTAACCATCTATCTGGGATTAGTGAGCTTTAGTATGTCTATGTAGATGCAAGTCATCCACGGACAAGTCCAGCAGGGTATGCACAACGAATTTAAGCATTGTATGGAAATACCCGTTGTTTACGCGTAATTTGTTTACTGGTATGTTATGCATGAATTGGAAATGGAGACAGTCAAATAGGAATGGAAAAAGTGAATGGAGTGCAAAGCAGACAAGTCAGCTCGCGCATCTTCAGAGCTGTGTGGGTCGGGTTGCATGATGTAACGTCGACAAAACTGAGTAACCATTCACCGTGCACGTTTTGTGCTCTCCCAAAATCAAAGCCTTTGTTCCTCGCTGTTAAAAATGAATATGACGTGTTCCTCTGCTGCGCATCCCAGGTGTGGGACAGGACAAAATATTCCACACTATGATGTAACTATTATATTGTATACTTTTCTCTAGTACATTATTAATATAATACATATTTTTGTAGGTAAATATTAACATTTACACTTTTACTAAACATATCCCTTGAGGTTCCAAATTGATTCGATAGGCGGATGGTTTATTGGACAGGACCTCAATATGTTCACAGGGCACACCTTGAGGTCAACATTTTGCCCTTCATTTCCACCATAAATTCAGGCCTGAGCAGTACAGAATTGACTTAACTGTATACTTTGGTTATTGGAGTACTGGGTACATGTACCCTTGGGTACATTTAAATGTTATGAAACCTAAACAGGGTCATAACCCTGGTGTGGTTAATATAAAAGAGCTAGGCTTAAAGCAGCCCCATAGGAGCACATTCATAGAGTCTGACATCTGTTTCAGTGATAAGAGTGATAAGAGTTTGGCCTTTGGCACTGCTACAACCTCTGCCAGTGAGCTATATTTATACCTCCATTTTACTTCATGTAACCAAGCAACATCAAAAGTCAGTTGGTAATCTCAGAATGTATAGTTTCCTGCCACAGGGTAGTAGAGCTCAGAAATGACTGGAGACATGGAGAAGCGCCTACACACGCACGCACACACGCGCACACACACACACACACACTGCAGGTTTAGCCAGTGCCTGCTGCTTCCAAACTGTTTAGAGACTTGGAGCTGAGAAGCTAGCTCACCTCACCTGGGCTGCCCTTGCTGAAAATCAACCGGGAAGGATAGGTTACTATGGAAACCAGGGAAAATGCAGCACTGTGGGATATGCAGGGGTGACGGCAACATGACAGAACGTTCACAATCATATAGAACCGCATACACCCAGGAATCACCACTGATGCATTTTGCACGATGACAGTCTTCCTACTTGTTTTAGTCTAAACAATGTGCTGAGTAACAACTGTCATGACAAATGGAAACTAAACTGCCTTCCTCCCAAACTCCAGGAGTTTGAAATCGGCCGTTACCAGGAGTCCCTGGCGGCCTACTTTGCCCTGGGCAGACATGAGCACATCAACCAGGTGGTGGAGATCCTGCTGGGTGAACAGAAGGCCTACGTCTTCTTCGAGAGGAGTCACGGTGACATGCACTCATTCGTGCGCACCTGCAAAAAGCTGCGTGAGGACGAGGCCGCTCGGCTTTTCCATCAGATAGCCTCAGCCGTGGCCCACTGCCACGACAATGGTGTTGTCCTCCGGGATCTGAAGCTAAGGAAGTTTGTCTTCAGGAACGAGGACAGGTGAGAAAGAGCACTGGTGAGAAAGGGGACATGGTGGGGGCACAAAAAAGTCCTGTTTTGTGTAATGCTATAAATATTACAGTAACAGAATTATTGTAACATAATAATGGAGTATAGCAATTTATTTTGAGATCAGATGTTGCTTTCTTTTAGGCACCCAATACAAGTACACACACAAACTGTGACAGAGATGCCAGGAGTACCTTTGTCTGTCAGATGTCCAATTATGTTGGGATTTACCATGTACGGCTGTGGTACAGACTAATGAATTGCTTCTGCTGTGACATCAGCTAGAACAGGATGTAGTGTGCACTGACCCCTGGTGGTGCTTTATGGATCCTGCAGCCTATTAGAAGCATACTTTATGAATATTTTTTTCTGTAAACATTTCAGCCTTATAGATAAAGCAAAATTCATCAAACAACCACCTTTGTTTGGTCCACATTTATTGTTATTGTGATTCAAATAAACAGGGATTTAAACACTTTTCTAATGATGCTCGGTATATTCCACCTTGTCAAAGCATATTTGCACTTAGTGTTATCGACTGAATCTCCCAGCCTAGACACCACTGACCTCATATAAATTTTGCGTCGCCCTCTCCAATGGATGAGGTTACACAGTATTAAGTGTACACTGAACCTAGACCGGTTTGGGACTTACCTATAATTGATGTCCAACCAGGCTGTGGCTTAGATACCCTGTATGTATGTGAATGTGGCAGTGTTACACTCTGGCTCGGCATGTGGAAAATGAAAGCTGAGCCGACTGCCTGGCTCATCTAATAGCAGTCCAACGACCTTGGCTTCCATGATGAGGGCCAACCAGGGCGTGATGTCAGACCCCTCCACTGAATGATTGATGGGGGCAGAGATTGGTTCAGGGGGGGTGAAGATTGACACTGAGAACTGGATGTGCGTCAATGTCTCAGCAGCTTCCATTTTCTCTAACCCTTGTATCTAACACCGGTATTAGAAGTTGAAAAAGTACACACTGCACGATTTCAGAGCCGATTTAGCTGTACCAGACTCATTTTTGAGGTCTGTGACAAAACTCGCAGATCTGAGCAAAATCCCAGCTCGCTCCCATCACTGATGCTCGTTAAGCGTGAGCAGTTCCAAGGTGCAACTTTGCTAGTCTTTGACTTGTCGCAGATGCCACAGTTTTATCTGGCATTTTTGATATTTCCACTAAGAAATCTTGTAGTGTGAGCGATGCAGTGAGAACAGTGGTGAGCTGCAGACAATGAGAGTGCAAACACCCCGGAAATTTGAATGTGTGCGTGTATGTGTATTTCATACAGGGAAATCAGCTATTAAAGGTAAATCAGCTATTAAAGTTGTGCCCTGTGATACAACAATATAAACACAGCAGACAGAAAACGAATACATTATGGTCCGGTTTCACTGACACAGATTAAGCCTAGTCCTGGACTCAAATGAAATGGAAATCTCCATTGATATTGCTTTTTTAATTTCAGTCCTATCATGCACCTGTTTGTATAAGAATGGGGGGTATAGGCAATACTTTGTGGTGTAGTGTGAGCACAGATACATCTACAAGGCAACAAACTGCAGGTCAGTGTTACTGAGTAGCAGGACAGACAGGGAAGAAAGAGAGAGAAAGGTAGGTGACTAAATAAGATGATATGGCCAGTGATACGACCACAGCAATCTTCTGAAACTGTTTGCTGACACTGGGTGACCCGCTTATGTTGTTGTAGCTGAATTGACCAATCACTGTTAAGGGTTTAAGTTACAGGTCCAACATGTCGGGAATCAACTGCAGCGAATACCAGGAGCGATCTGGAACTCAAGAATCTAGAGCTTTGTCGTTACTCTACCAGGCAGTGCCCTTAAACAGCAGCATTTCATGTGGTTCATAGTTAACCTCAGATGCTATGTAGGCAGATGGAAGGAAAGTTCAGTGCGAGTGATTAAGCAAATATATATATACGGTATACAGTATCTCACAAAAGTGGGTACACCCCTCACATTTTTGTAAATATTTGATTATAACTTTTCATTTGACAACACTGAAGAAATGACATTGCTACATTGTAAAGTAGTGAGTGTACAGCTTGTATAACAGTGTGCATTTGCTGTCCCCTCAAAATAACTCAACACACAGCCATTAAGGTTTAAACTGTTGGCAACAAAAGTCAGTACACCCCAAAGTGAAAATGTCAAAATTGGTCCCAAAGTGTCAATATTTTGTGTGGCCACCATTACTTTCAAGCACTGCCTTAACCCTCTTGGTCATGGAGTTCACCAGAGCTTCACAGGTTTCCGCTGGTGTCCTCTTCCACTCCTCCATGATGACAGCTCCCCAGTGCCTGCAGGACTCATGCAGGCCAAGACACTCCCACCACCATGCTTGACTGTAGGCAAGACACACTTGTCTTAGTACAGTACTCCTCACCTGGTTGCTGTCACACAGCTTGACACCATCTAAACCAATAAAGTTTGTCTTGGTCTCATCAGACCACAGGACATGGTTCCAGTTATCAATGTCCTTAGTCAGCTTGTCTTCAGCAAACTGTTTGCAGTCTTCCTTGTGCATCATCTTTATAAGAGGCTTCCTTCTGGGACAACAGCCATGCAGACCAATTTGATGCAGTGTGTGGCATATGGTCTGAGGACTGACAGGCTGACCCTCCACCCTTTCAACCTCTGCAGCAATGCTGGAAGCACTCATATGTCTTTTTCCCAAAGACAACTTCTGGATATGATGCTGAGCATGTTTGCTCAACTTCTTTGGTCGATCATGGCGAGGCCTCTTCTGAGTGGAACCTGTCCTGTTAAACCGCTGTATGGTCTTGGCCACTGTGCTGCAGCTCAGTTTCAGGGTCTTGGCAATCTTATTATAGCCTAGGCCATCTTTATGTAGAGAAACAATTCTTATTTCAGATCCTCAGTGTGTTCTTTGCCATGAGGTGTCATGTTGAACTTCCAGTGACCAGTATGAGGGAGTGTGAGAGCGATAACACTGAATTAAATATTTACAAAAATGTGAGGGGTATACTCACTTTTGTGAGATACTATATATATATATATATATATATATATATTACACACAAAATGTGATGAACTGTGTTCTGATTAACTTGGGCAAGCATAAGGATTTGAGTGACTTTGACAAGGTCCATATTGTGATATGCGACTGGGTCAGACCATCTCCAAAACTGCAGCTCTTGTTCCCGGTCTGCAGTGGTCAGTACCTATCAAAAGTGGTCCAAGGAAAAGTGATGAACCGGCGACAGGGTCATTGATGCACGTGGGGAATGAAGGCTGGCCTGTGTGGTCCGATCCAATAGACGAGCTACTGTAGCTCAAATTGCTGAAAAAGTTAATGCTTGTTCTGATAGAAAGGTGTCAGTGCATCGCAGTTAGTTGCGTATGGGGCTGCTGCTTTGGCGGCGAAAGGGGGACCTACACAATATTAGGCAGGTGGTCATAATATTATGGCTGATCAGTGTGTGTATGTTGTAGGTAGCTATGTTACAGACTTTTTTCAAATAGTATTTTAATTGAGGTAAGCAACTTGTATTCTCTCAGGTATGTCAAATCCTGTAGAAAGATATGTTGTGAATATGTACCATATTAGCCAAGGCTGCAGCTTTGCCCTTTTCCTTTATGAAAACAGATGACTGTTTTGGCTCACGACGAAGGTGAGCGCGTGTGTAGTACACATGTGTCTCTAACAGCTCCACACAAGGGTGGAGTCTCTTTAGGCAGTGTCTCTTTCCCATCTGTATGCATACGTCTGTAAACCATGGGCCACTTATGACCGCTCGTCTACCATATCACCCACTCTCTGTAAAACCACTGCTTTAAAAATAAACAGGCTCTGCTTTTAATGTTTTTTTGTTAATAAAAGGCTCTAGCGATGACAACGCATTTGAGTCTTGAGTTGTCATTTTAAAACCCTTTTCAGCACTTGCTTGACTCCAGCCGGCTGAGCTGAATTTGTCCATTGTGCTCGTTCTTTGTTGTGCAGGAGAGGTCTATTGAATCAGCTGAGCTATAAATAGGCTGATGCATGCCGGCTGACTAGGTTCATTGCTCTTATCTCTGAATGGAAACGTCAGACGTAAGCTGCAGGCATTATGTGCTAGACTTCATTGAATGTCCAACGCTATGAATCTGAAAAATATAGATGATGTCCATTACAGTAAATTTTACTGCCCTCCAATTGGCAGTGGCCGAACTGTGCTCAGTGATCAGGAACAATGTGGTGAAACTATTTTCTATACTTGCAATATAACTTTGACGACCAATGTAGACGATGCGTTTGTCTGATTCATTTCAGAGGCTGTTTTGTATTAAGTCACCATCCTGTGGAAATTATTCATGCTTGTTTATTGTCTTGTCTTCCAGGAGCCTTGTGAAACTGGAGAGTCTTGAAGACACCTACATCCTGGAGGGGCACGACGACTCATTGTCAGACAAACACGGCTGCCCTGCCTACGTCAGCCCCGAGATCCTGAATGCCAGCGGCAGCTACTCGGGCAAGGCAGCCGATGTGTGGTCTCTAGGGGTCATGCTCTACACCATCCTGGTGGGCCGCTATCCCTTCCACGATGTAGAACCCGGCTCCCTGTTCAGTAAGATCCGCCGAGGCCATTTCAGCATCCCGGAGAGTCTGACACCCAAAGCCAAGTGTCTGATCAGGAGCATCCTCCGACGGGAGCCAGCGGAGCGCCTCACATCCCGGGAGATCCTAGAGCACCCTTGGTTCTCCTCCGGGGCAACAGGAGGCACTGTTGTCCAGGGGAGAGCAGAGAGGGAGCAGGAGCAGAGTGTCCCCGAGGTGACCATGGAGGAGGAACTGGATCAGTTCTTCAGCTGAGCCGCCAGGAAGCACAAAGGGACGACTACACCATAACGCGGGAAAACACACCCGAGATGCGCTCGCTGCGAGCCTAACGGTAGATTAGTTGTTTAGCAGGCGAAACATTGTCACTCACAGGTGTTTCCATCTTTATTTCTCTCCATTCCATGGAAAACAGACCTTGAGGCGAAGCCAGGTGGCATGTGGCGTACAAACATCACAAAGGCGGAGCTTCTGCTAAGAGGAGTTGCCACCACTAGACATGCAAGTCGCAAACGATGTAGCAAACATTATGTTTTTTGTTGTTGTTGGTGCTTTTTAAAGTAGAGACAGACATACATTATGTTTTTATGCTACGGAAAGCACTAAAGGACACGAAACCTCAGCCAAGGAGAACAAGACACCGGTCAAACTGCTACAACACTCCTCTGAGTTTTCACTCGACCAGGTATAATTTGCCCCCTAACCACGCGCTAAGATCAGAGTAAACAACCCTCAATCTTAAAGTTAAAATCATTGAAGGATATCTGATTTTAGACCAGTGCTTAGGGAGAAGTTCTGCCTCTGTTCTAACAATCATCAGGACAGGTGACCTCATTTTTGTTTTTGTCACTTAGTGTTTGTTTCTCATTTCCCAGCTCTTTCACTGACATAGAAGACAGATTCTCACTAAATTATTATATGTACCAGTCTTCACAAACTTGTGTGCTTCATATTTTCTTGTGTAGCCTTATTCCTCTTCCTTAACCATTGTGTGAGTTACAAACCCAATGTTGCACCACCATTTATTTATCTTAAAATAAGGCTATGTTTTAAGTCTGATATCACCTTGTTGTATTAAGCTATTGCATAAAATTGTTACTGCTGCTTTCATATCTTCCCCTAACCTTCATTTGTAACCTCTCTTTGTCTCTGTGTGTGTGTCTCTCTCTCTCTCTCTCTCTCTCTCTCTCGTTAAGCCCTCACCAGTGGCATGATGCACTTGATTAGTTTAGGTTAGGTGAACGATTGATCTCACCTCTCTAGACTCGCTTTCTCCAAGTTTAGCTTTTCATTACAAGGAACTTTACATTTTATTTAAATTGTAACAACGACTATATAAATATATATATATATATTTAAAAAAAACATTGCAGGGTTTTTCTTTATTTTTCATGTATATTGTAGGCAATATTTTGGACACAGGACAGGTGTGATGGTAAACAAAGGCTGTCCAGAGTCTAAAAGAAAAAATACATTGAAACTTTTGTGCCAGTATTCCTGTGCCCCTACCACCATGCCGCCTTTAGTCACCCTTAGTATATTTTGAACTTGACACCAGTAAATAAATTATACTATTACAGTAACATGGTCTGCAGTAGTCCATGTTGACTTTCTACTGCCTGCGTAGGTCCTGTGAAACTAGCCTGTTATGAATGGCTTACCAGTTGACTTGTTTTGTCGTATCTCAATGTTACTTGAATTTGTGTTTTTATTCATTAGTCCTAGGCATGTGCCCTACGAATGCTATCGCCTGCCTAGCAGAGTGAAACAAAACAACTTTGTTTTTTAATTAAAGCTAAACACACAAGTGAACATTTTCTCAGAGATTTGCTATTCTAAGTTGCTTTTAAAAATGATTATTGCTTTCATTAAATTTTGTAGAATGCCCATTTTCATTTCCTGCATTGGTGCTGATTTGGTGCTAATGTTTAAGGAGTCCTTATGTTTTTGTTTTGAAGGGGAGTGGTGCATGGTGGGAATTCTGCCTCGGATGTTCTGATTGTAAAATGTAACAGATTTTGGTGTTGTCCAAATTTATTCAGTAAATAAATTGTGAACTGCACGTTGGGTATGATTCTTCTCTTAGCAAAACTTAGATGTTGTTTTTCATTTATAATTCTTGTTTATATTATTCTGGAGTATGTATTACAGTATACCCACTTCAGAAAGCTTTTTCTGAGAAGCACTTCACCACACTCCAGAATGTCGCACTGGTAACCTACAGAGCCTAAAATGTTAAATAAACATATCTAAGACTATCTGATCCCGAATGTTGATGTTTTCCACCTGCTACACATTAAGCTAGCTTATATCTTTCTCTTACACACAGCCCTCTTTCGTGCTCTCTCAGGAAATTCTTAAACCAAAGATTATCTTTTGAAATGTCAAGATAGTCAAGTGTCTACTCTGGAAATACTAAACCGATTAAAGTGGAACTACTGCACATATCCTCAAAGACAGAAGGGAGATTGGATGAGGAGAAATCTGTGACCATTCTATCCAAGGGTGGGGGCTTTTTTATGTGGGCTATTTTTTATTGACAGGACAATAGGAAGCAGAGGCTAAAGAGAAAGACAGGAAGGGCACAGGCAGTTGGCTGAGATCTTGGCATTTGTAGCTGGAATCCCTGTCGCCGTTTGGCATGGTGGTCCAGTCTGGAGCCTAAACGACTATGCAAAACTCTGTACACTGCTTTCTGTAAATCAATAACAACAACCAAAACTGAATAAACTTCTATTTGGAGTTCAATTATATATAATCTTCGTGTAATTTGGCACTACCATAGACCACCATAGAGAAAGGGTTGCTTATCTTGCAAGAGTTTTTTGAGTTTATCCTCTGCCTCCTTACAAACATACTGTTCTACGGAAGAGGTCATTTTTTAGGAAAAAAACAGAAATCATGAGATTAAACTCAGAATTCCTGAAAATAAACATATTGAGAAAAAATTTATAATAATCTGAGAAAAATATTTGGAATTTCTGAGATTAAAGTCAAGTTTATTCTGAGAGATATATTCTGAGTTTTATTCTCAGAAATCTTTATTTCATTCCCAACTTAGCCCTAATGCTCTTCCCTCTGTCACAAACAATCATACTAAGCATAAAATATAATTTTTTCCTTTTAGTACAGCATCAACAGAAAGCATACTGATTTAACGGTTTATCGTGCAGGGCTCATTAATCGCGCTGGGCTCATCAGTGCAGAAAAGGACAAGGAGAACAGAAAGATTTCATCCTGGAATAACGTTACAGTTGTAACTTGTAGTAAAGTTGCGGTAGTGTTAATAACCAGAGAACAAGCTCCAACCTCCCAGCCCATATTAACTTGGCAGCACAAACCTCCCCACTTTATCCGTAGACACACATACTTGCTACTTCCACATAAAGGTGTTACTGCTATAAGCAATAATGTACTCCTTTTCAAACCTTTACAAGTTACTGGAAAACAATAGCTTTGTTTCCTCCCTTGTATAAAGATTTGTTTATATAAAATCTCGAGAGTCAGCCTGAGGAAATCCTACATATTTACACATTTGGCACTGTATACATTTGAAGAAACTAAACAGATTTGAATACAAATCAGTTTAAATCCCTTATCTTTATTAGTGCACCATATTAGCAAAAATATCATTCACTTTGGTATACAATCGTGAAATTTGGCACAGATACTCTCTAAGGGCCACTATTTTGGAAAAAGGCATTGGCCACTCAAAAATTCAATATGGCGGCCATCTTGAAAAATGTCCGCCATACCGAATTTTTGAGTGGCCATTGCTACTCAAGGCTTATTATATAATTTATTCAAACAGTGATCCAAGCATAACATTTGATACACATGCTTGTCCCTCAAAAATTCAAGATGGTCACTGTTTCTGTCGAATCTTAATTATTTCAATTGTTCAAATGGTTCTGTGCAAGTAAAACCTAATTTAAAACATTTGCATCTTCCACAGCACTCCGATTTGCAGTCACACTTGGCTAGTTGTTCACAACTTTTTGCAACTGGTGCATTTGCTCTCCAGAAGATATTGTTCACCAAGCTTTTTCCATCCCCAGTCAGCAGGACTCTGCTTCTGGCTGACACTGGCTTCTTCATATGGCCTCTGCTTTTGGGGAAACATGTCAAGTCTAGCCTCATCTACACTAACAGCTGCGCTTGATCGATCATACAGCAGGACCACAAACTTCTCAAAGATCTCCAGGTCACTATCAGTCAGAACAAGAGGGAATTGACTTAGTTTGCTGAAGATGGGAGTCCTCAGGGAAAATGTCCACCAATCCACTGTAGGCTCACATCATGCCCAACTGCAACCCACAGCTGCTGGAGACCAAGATCCTGGAGGGATGGGAAGATGCTCAATGCTATAACAATAATATCAGTGTCAATCGCTTTGATCATTATGGATTTGCTGCCTTCCTCTGTGGCAGCTTTGGCATGTACAAAGATGCGGCTATCAGCTTCCTCATGGAAACATTTGTCTAGACGATCGAGACAGGTTTCAGATATACTCTAGACATTGGGTCAATTGGTTACAACAACTATGTTTGGCACAGTCATTTGAGCAATCTTGTCACCCAGAAAGTGGAAGAGGTCTGTTTTGTTATCATTATGTCTCAGCAAATTGCGCCAATTTGATGGAACTTTATTCTTGTTTGACACTTGGCGTCGACCTCCCTGGCCTCGTTTAGATCTTGATTCCATTTTGAGGCTTGATGGATTGTACACATCAAACACAATATGTGTTCTCTAGTACTTCATGGCATTTATTTATTTATCTCGAAACATCAGTAAATTATTAAACACACACAAAATAATAACCACAATACTCAAGGCGGGAAGAGATGAATGCATGGATCAGAGTTTCAGCTGCAGGTGGAGGGAGGGAGGATCTGAGTTTTGCAATGTTACGGAGATGAAAGAAGGAGGATTTGACAGTCTGTTTAATATATTGCTCAAAACAGAGGGTGGGGTCAAGAATGACACCTAGGTTGCGGACATAGGGGGAAGGAGAAACAACTGTGTCATCAATGGTGAGAGAGAAAGTGCCAGTTTTATTGAGGATGGATTTAGTGCCTATGAGAAGGAGTTCTGTTTTATCACTGTTGAGTTTGAGGAAGTTGTGTTGCATCCAGGTTTTTATTTCAGAGAGACAGGTTTCAATATGAGCCAGAGGAGGGTTGGTGAGAGATTTGGTGCTGAGGTAGATCTGAGTGTCGTCAGCGTAGCAGTGAAAGTCTAGGTTGAAATGGCGAAGGATCTGACCAAGGGGGAGGATGTAAATGATGAAGAGTAGATATTACCTCAAGTATTATTTTACAATATCTATTTTTAAACTGTAAAATAGTAATGCTCTGTTTAGTTTCATTGTTTAGTCCATTCCACAAGGTCACCCCACAAACCACAATACACATTCTTTTAACAGTAGTCTGCACGAGAGGTTGGTTATATATAAATGTACAACTGTATCCCCGATCTCTATCATTAAACATTCCTTGTATTTTATTTAGTAAATGATTTTGTTAAACCTTAAACATAAATTGTAGCCTGGCAAGCAAGACCCACATCAAGATGTTGGGTCTGGGAACTCACCATTGGCAGTGTTGAATCCGAGGGGCGGGATAAACGGTTGTCTTTCAAATTCCCTATGCACGCTACAACCAACCAGAGCAAGGAAGTGAAAACTCAGAACAAATCTTTCTTTTGTAAGAATGACTTCAGTGCCGTTCTTTGTGATTTTCTCAAAGAAAATATTAACTCCAATTCTACCAGAGTTGCGACCAAAGCCGATTCGAAAGACTGTTCTGTTCACCAGCAGCAGCAACCATTTCTTTGTTTTCCCGTAATTACGTTAAGCCCGCCCACCGACTCTATACACGTTGTGATTGCCCTCACCAGAATTTGGTTTTTTCCAGCTCCCAAGTCAACGGAGAGTTGCTAGACTGACCCTAGCTGCAAATTATATTTGCTGCCGCTAGGGTGCGTCTAGATTTCTAGGCTACATAAATTGTGCTGTTTTAAATTTGACTATGTCCATAAATTTTAACAAATGTAAATAAAAAAAGTTAATTTGTGTGCTCGCGATACCCCTTGTGATTGTTCTTTTTTTACCCTGATTGCTCTTTTTTTCAATATGCATTTTTTAAGGTACTTTTGTAGGTGTTCCACACAATATAACAGATAAGGTAAAATTAGCGTGCAGTTCAAAATATGTAAAGTTAGTTTGCCTTATTAACTAATTTCTCAGTGCAGCTATGGATTCCTTGGTTCTTACTCTCCTGTATTTAATCGAATTACACTCCCCTTTCCTAATATAATTACATTCATGAATAACAAAGATCGGCAGATGATCACTTATATCATTAATATTCCACTTTGAAAGTTACTTTCAACATTGTTAAAAAATATATAATCAATCAAAGTAGCACCATGAGATGTTATTCTGGTTGGTTTAGTGATTTTTGGAAAATAAAGTCTTCTGTCAATTTGACTTGACTGTGGGGGCCATTTTAGTACAGTGAACTCATTGTCATGTTCAAGAAACCAATTTGAAATGATTTGAGCTTTGTGACATGGTGCATTATTCTGCTGGAATTAGCCATCAGAGTATGGGTACATGGTGGCCATAAAGGGATGGACATGGTCAGAAACAATGCTCAGGTTGGCCGTGGAATTTAAACAATGCCTAATTGGCACTAAGGGGCCTAAAGTGTGCCAAGAAAACATCCCCCACACCATTACACCACAACCACCAGCCTGCACAGTGGTAACAAGGCATGATGGATCCATGTTCTCATTCTGTTTACGCCAAATTCTGACTCTACCATCTGAATGTCTCAACAGAAATCGAGACTCAACAGACCAGGCAACATTTTTCCAGTCTTCAACTGTCCAATTTTGGTGAGCTCTTGCAATTTGTAGCCTCTTTTTTTGCTATTTGTAGTGGAGATGAGTGGTACCCGGTGGGGTCTTCTGCTGTTGTAGCCCATCCACCTCAAGGTTGTGCGTGTTGTGGCTTCACAAATGCTTTGTTGCATACCTCGGTTGTAACAAGTGGTTATTTCAGTCAAAGTTGCTCTTCTATCAGCTTGAAGCAGTCGGCCCATTCTCCTCTGACCTCTAGCATCAACAAGGCATTTTCGCCCACAGGACTGCCGCATACTAGATGTTTTTCCCTTTTCAAACCATTCTTTGTAAAAAATACTCAGACCGGCCCGTCTGGCACCAACAACCATGCCACGCTCAAAATTGCTTAAATCACCTTTCTTTTCCATTCTGACATTCAGTTTGGAGTTCAGGAGATTGTCTTGACCATGAGAAATTGAACGGGTGTTCCTAATAATCCTTTAGGTGAGTGTATATAATACAAGCATGTATACTGGGTAGAACATTCAGTCTAATGTCTTTGATCTTTTTGGTGGTAGTGTGTGGACCAAAACTGAACCATCTATTAAATGATGACTTCAGTGTCTGGTTCATTTTCTGGGGATGTGATGTAGGTTTCAAGGATGGAGGCCAGCTGTGATTTCTGGCAAGCATAAAGTTTTCCAACATTACTCAGTGCAGCGGGGTAGGACTGATTCCCATTTTTTGAAGAACTCCTGCAGGTCACATTCTCTGCTCGGACAGGAGATAAAGAGTTTGGAGAACAGGTGGCATACCTCTTCACAGTAGCGGTTTCTTGGCTGAAGATGTCAACTCTATTTCTCTTGATTGGATCATAGAAAGTGGTTGGGTTCTCTTGCAGACCTTGTACAAAGTCCCAGGCTTTTGTCTGTCCCTTCTTAACCCCTTGAAGCCTGAATTCATTTACAATTATGTGTTTCTGTGTGTTTCTGGCTCCAAGCTGATTTTAAATTAAGTTGAGATTGTTAATTTGTCTTTATTATTTAGATATACATTTAGGTATGATGCAAATTAGCGACAACAGGCATAGATTTTTACAAAAAGGGTAAAATTAATAACACATTTTGCCATCTTATATATGTAGATTTTATTCATGTCACAAAGTTGTTAGAACTTTGTAACACTCCGACTGGTCCGACGAGAAACCAGTGCGTGCAAAAGGTTCCTAGGTATGTATCGAATGTAAACAAACCGGCGTTGGGGGAATACACATGCTATCTCACCTGCAGTCCGAATGGAAGGGGTTTGATGCAAATTAGCGACAGTCTGTGCTAAGGTGTGGGGTTAAGGTGTGTCTGTAGGACTTCAGCAGAGCTGGGATTCACATTATCTCTTGTGTCTATAGAATACAGATCACGACTCTCTTCTTCAAATGGATTGCCTAGGTCTTGCAGACAGTTAGACAGTTTCTTGACCCTCTCCAGGAATGTCTTTTGAACTTGAGGAGTTTGCTCATGGTGGACTGTTTGCTCTTGTGCTTCTTTGGTTTGTACTTCAGTTTCATATAGTGACACCAGATGGCTAACCTCAGGGCCAGCGACCATCCATCTCCTCAGGGCAGATGGATTCTCTGTGAGACCAATAGCTCCACCGTCGGCCTTGATGATGGCATTTGCTTGCTCATGGGCTTGATCAAGGGCAAGTGCACAAAAATTCCGACGGGTTTTGTGGACAACAAAGTTGCCACACCTTAACTTCTGAGCCAGTTCAAGTGGTGACGGGTACTGTGATGACAGGTACTTGACCTGGGTTAAGGTATGCCACTATATCCTGCACTTTCTTCATCACGTGCCTGACGGTAGCAACAGAGTGGATTTGGTCTCACAGGAGTGGCAACAGTGATGTGATGCTTACATTAAATTAGTGAATTGATTCACATCTTTAGTGAAGTGATGTGCTGATGTGAACCTTACATGATGTGCTGCCCATGTAAGGTTCACTGCATCATCGTTTTCTTCCACAACTGTTACTTTCTCTAGCCACTCATACTCAAGGGCAAGTTGTGGCCTGAAAACATTGGTGTCGAGGTTTGGCATTGGGGTATTTGGTGGTAAAGGATTATTCTTGAAAATAGCAGGGTGGATGTTGGTGAAAGAGTCAGGACGTACTGGAACAGACTTGAATCTTTCTGGACCAAACCTAAGCTGCCAACGCTCCACACCACTACTTTCCTTTGTCAGATGCTGAAATACAGAGACAATGGTGCCATGGAATGATGTTGTAGCAGTTGTTGCAGACGGATTGTGGTCAATGTTGTCAGTGACAGTAGTGGTGAACAGCCCTTTCCGTAGCATTGGTGGACAGACCATACCCTCCTCAACATACTTGATTACTGTGGCATCAGTTGAGCTGAAATCTCCAGCAGGTCATATGAGATACTCATACACAGTAAAAACGTCAGTGTTAAATTAACACTTTCAGTGTTAATATAGGTCCAGTGGACCTATATACACACTAAAGAGTGTTAATTTAACACTTAGGGTGTTGATTTAACACCAAAGTTTTTACTGTGTACCATGTTAATTTCAAACAGGCTTCTCTTCCTGGTTTTGGCAAACACAGACATACCAATGTATATTGGGAATGGAGTTTCTCAATCTTTGGAATATCTGTGAGCAGATGCTCCATGTTTGTACCAGGAGAAGCAGTTGTACTGCAACAGTTGCGCAATAGCCTGGGCAGTCTGTGAAGTGCCAAATCTCAGCTGCGATTTAATGTCGGCTCCATGTTCTATCATAGAAACTATTTGCAGGAGTGATGGGGGGATGGCCTCTTTGATACATCCCTCATTGAATGTTCCATCAAATCTGGACTGATGATCCAGAATATGCCTTTGTCAGGATTTTTGCAGCCTTGGCCATGAAGTTCCTCTGAGTCTTCAGACGCTTGAGAGAGAGCCAAGCCAACATCTTTCTGCAAAGTCAGGAGCACATCTCTGCCCTGTTTGTGAGCCGTAAGTTCAGGGATCTCAGCTAAAAGCTTTTCCTTTAGTCTAGTAGAGATAACGGTAGGGGAATGTACACCCAGTTGATCTAGACGCTGCTGGTACAGGTTGCCCAAAAGCAGATGGAACATGAGGTGAGTGTATAGCAATTATGTTTATTGTATCAATGAAATGTAAATAATAGTTCGCAGAGCTGGATACTACAGATGGTTATGTAGCCTCCAATGAAGGAGAAACCAGGTTGAGGGGTGTCCTGGAGATGTAGTCCCAGAAGGCTGAACACCAGGTAGGTAATGGCGGTGAGACCAGGTGAGTTGTGTCCTAGAGATGTAGTCCCAGATAGCTGAACACTAGATGGAACATGAGGTGAGTGTATAACAATTATGTTTATTGTATGAATAAAATGTAAATTATAGTTTGCCGAGCTGGATACTACAGATGGTGATGTAGCCTCCAATGAGTCCCAGATAGCTGAAAACCAGGTAGATGTCTCACTGGAGTTAAAAGACTGGAGTTCTCGAAAGCCAGGCTGGTTACCAGCTGAGTGAGGGCTTCGGATTATCAACACTGGCAGGTACTGGAAGTAAAGGCACGGAGAACCAGAGATAAACAAATAATAGTTCATAACCATAGAGGCACAGCACTCAGACTGGCAATATAAAAGAAAGAAAGTAATAAACGGCACAGTTCCCAGACTGGCTTGGTACAAGGGTAGCTTGAGATTGCATGCACTTGGTAGTACAATAATCCAGCAAGGACTGATCGCTGTCACCTCCCTTAAGAAGGGAGGGCAGCAATCAGCCCTGGTGTGGCAGAGGAACAGGTGCTGTGGATAATCACTGATGGGACTGGTGCTCGGGAACGGATGCCTTTGTGTGTTGGGAGGATGGGATCTGGTGACCGGAATGGACAAACAAACACAGAACAGACCAGACACACACAAAAGGGATCCGGGAACAGGGAAATGGAGACAAAAGGAACAGGCAGACAGGCTTGGGAGGGAGGGATTTTGACAATGAGATTATTCATAGCAACACACACCTAATGTAACAATGAACGTCAGTCCTGGAACACACACTGTAGTTTATATGCACACACACACACACATTTGTTTATTGAATTAGAACACAGGTAATATCTTTCAAACAGATTTCTGGTGAGCTTCTCTTCAAAACGTGATATCTGTTTTAAGTTGCAAACGAGTATTGCTGTCACACCCTGCCCAGCAGATGGCAGTGGTGGACAAGGACAGAGAGGTGGACTTATGTATATTGTTTAGTTTAATTTGTATTCTTAATTATTTTGAAGTCTTTATACATGTATATTAGTTACTTACACCGTTTTAATGTATATATGTCTATAGTTATATTCCATGCTTTGCATGATGTCCTTAGTTTATCAGTATGTTTACCTTAAGTGTTGTAAGCACCTCTCCCCCAGCTCGGCCGTTGCTAAGTCAGTGTTAGGTTAGATTGGTATTTGAATAATAAATGAATACAGCTGCGGTAGGTTAGGTAGTTAGGGAGTTCCATTATAAACAGGCCGAACTGGGGAAGAGGTGTTGATCATTGTTTATGTCATTACGGACTGAAGAGCCATTGCTGGTGGACTTTGTGTTTTTGATTCTTTTCAAGCCTGTTCAGTAAGATACATGCGTCTGTGATAAGTGAGTCCCCACAGCGCAGTTTCTGTGTATCTGTATACCCGTATTAGTTATCCGTTCAGCGTTTCGTGCCACTGTCAAGTGCACGTAGGATACATATACTAATTTGTGTAATTTACACCTCGCTTGTGGCGTACCCTACAGCGTGTATGTATGTATACTATGAATGGGATTTGTCACAGAACAAAGAAATATAACTGCTACCAGCAACAACCAACATTCCTGTAGTGGTCTCCTTCTCTCCAAACCACACCACACGTCCTGATACGTGACAGAATGATCAACCGTCACCATGAGAGACCGGGATCTACGACAGGAACCCCCAAGGAGAGCTGCGTCCGGACGTGTGGCTCTATCGAGTTTGGAGAGGTGCCGGATGTTCGCTTGCTCTGTTTCCCCAGCTCGGAGAGCGTTCAGCCGGAGGAAGAGCTTTCTGCCTCCTCCCAAAGGAATGCGGAGGAATATGAGAGGCTCCAATGGGCGTTTGGTTACATTCCCCCAATGGTGCCATGGGGGAGCTACTTCCAACCTGTGCCAACCGACCCACTAGAGCCCATGTCCTATAACTACTGGGACGAGGACCTGGAGCGATTGTCCTCTTCCGAGGAGGAAGAGGAGTATGAGGAGAAAGAGGACTGGGGTCTCCTCAAGAAAACTTTGGGGGGGGGCTATAGCCCTGGCGGGCACACCTGGGCACCATCACAGGAGCAGCCAGGGCAGGCAGCAGTGGCTCCCAAAGGGGTCTGTAGGGCTCCATGTACACCAGCCAATGAGCCATGGTGGGTGTACACTGACATTCCCCCTGCTACAGGCCCCTATGCAGACATCCAGCTGCTGCTGCCTTCCCTCCATCTTGCCCTGGCTGCGGTCAGCCAGGCACCTCCTCAGCCGGCCCCATGCTGGGCACCTCCTCAGATGGCCCCACGCCGGGCACCTCCGCAGCCGGTCCCATGCCAGACACCACCACAGCCTGTAACAGAGCCCCACACGGCCATGGACCTGGAGGGCCTGTTTCTGCTTCCGCTGCCAGGTTTTGAGGACAGCGCAGCGGTGGAATACACAGAGCCTTTTTCAGCGCTGCTGTTCCCTGGGTCCCACTCTGAAGAAGAGCCTTTTGGACCCACCACAGTGCTGGAATTAGCTGGGCTTCCTGCTTTGCTGTCGCCGGAGCCCCTTTCAACCCTGCCACGGAAGACAGGGCACCCTGCCACACCGCCGCTGATGAAAGGGCTCTCTGCCACACTGCCGCTGACAACAGGGCTCCCTGTCACACCGCCGCTGACGACAGGGCTCCCTGCCACACCGCCGCTGACGACAGGGCTCCCTGCCACACCGCCGCTGACTACAGGGCTCCCTGTCACACCGCCACTGACGACAGGGCTCCCTGTCACACCGCCGCTGATGACAGGGCTCCCTGCAACACCGCCGCTGATGACAGGGCTCCCTGCAACACCGCCGCTGACGGCAGGGCTCCCTGCCACACCGCTGCTGACTACAGGGCTCCCTGGCACACCGCTGCTGACTACAGGGCTCCCTGGCACACCGCTGTGGACGCCAGAACTCCCTGCCACGCAGCCTGACCTGGGGCCCCTTGTCCCTTGGACGTCCCTATTGCTGGGGTCTGGCGGGCTGCTACCGACAGGCCTACAAACCTGCTTGGCCTTGCTGCCTGTCCGGTCAATCACCTGGGTGAGTCCTTTGGGGGTGGGGATTTCTAACAGCTTGGGGGGTTTTTGGCCCTCCTGCCCTCCCTTCTGGTCGCCCTCCCTTCATGGTAGTGGTGGACAAAAACAGAGAGGTGGACTCGTATATTGTTTAGTTTAATTTTTATTCTTAGTTATTTTGAAGTCTTTATACATGTATATTAATTACTTAAACCTTTTCAATGTCCCACATAGCAAAATTGGTCTGGCCCAGTGCTGGGCCACACATACCACTTACACTTGGCCCACATATCGCAATGAATTACGGTCCTCTAGTGGGCCACCTCTGGTAGCCACATGTGAACCTCATGTGGGCCACATGTGGGCCATATATATTTGACCAGAGCTGGCCCAATTCCGGCCCTATGTTGGACCAGACCTGTTTTCGAACTGGTTCCACATTTCAGCCTAGACTAAGCCTACACTAAGCCTGATCTAAGCCACATTCACTTGCCACATTTGGCCCAGATGAAAAATGTGAATAATAAACAAATGTTAATTA
>JACXGM010014890.1:0-21730 GCA_016801145.1 Umbra pygmaea | reverse complement strand
AGGCTGTATTTCTGTATTAGCTACAGTGGTGACCAGGCTGTGTTTCTGTATTAGCTACAGTGGTGACTATGCTATTTTCCTGTACAGTCGTGGTCAAAAGTTCTGAGAAGTATTGTTCTCCACAAGTTTGCTGCTTCAGTGGTATTATATATTTTTGTCAGTATTTACTATGGTATACTGAAGTGTAATTACAAGCATTCCAAAAGTGTCAAAGGCTTTTGTTGACAATTACATAAAGTTTATGCAAAGAGCCTTCTTTTTCAAGTCCTCTGCAATCCGCCCTGGCGGAAGGTCTTGGGAGTTTACTGGTCATGGACCCAAAATGTTGTTGTTTTGTTCCCTGAGACACTTAATTATCACTTTTGCCT
Organism: Umbra pygmaea; assembly: GCA_016801145.1. NCBI lineage: Eukaryota > Metazoa > Chordata > Actinopteri > Esociformes > Umbridae > Umbra > Umbra pygmaea. The sequence continues at coordinate 21,362 of JACXGM010014890.1, read as the reverse complement.
TAGGGCAATGTGCTCCATCATGCTGAAAAAGGCATTCTTTGTCACCAAACTGTTCTAGGATGTGTTGGTACCATTTTCCTTTCATGGCTGTACTGTGATGCTTCACATAATCATGAAACCTTTCTATTGCCAATGACTCCACCAGTTTGGAATTAAAGATAAATATTTTTGCTAAAATAATTATCAAATTATTAATTTTTAGACTATTACATTTTAAATCTCCAATTACTGCTATTTATAACGTTAATTTAAGATAAATATTACATTTATTCATCCATTCTTGTACCTGTGACCAAAAACTTGGTATATGGACAGTACCAAAAAGTATGATCTATAGATTCTGCTTCCTCAGAGCAAAATCTGCAATCTGCAGAGTTGGGAAGATTGTACATTGCTGTGTTCTTAGCCAAAATTGTAAGTGAACCCACCCCCTTGGCTGAGAAGCAACGCCACACATGATTGGTCTCAGGATGCTTTACTGTTGGCATGACACAGGACTGATGAATGTATTCTCTAACAGAGTGTTTTCCAGATGGCCCAAACAATCTGAAAGGGGATTCATCAGAGGAAATGACTTTACCCCAGTCCTCAGCAGTCCAATCCCTGTACCTTTTGCAGAATTTCAGTCTGTCCCTGATGTTTGTCTTGGAGAGAAGTAGCTTTTTTGCTGCCTTTCCTTGACACCAGGTCTTCCTCCAAAGTTTTTCGCCTCACTGTGCGTGCAGATGCACTCACACCTGCCTGCTGCCATTCCTGAGCAATCGCTGCACTGGTGGTGGAGCCTCGATACTGCAACTTAATAAACCTTAAGAGACGGTCCTGGCACTTGCTGGACTTTCTTGGGTGCCCTGACGCCTTCTTCACAACCTCTCTCCTAGAAGTTGTTGATGATCCGATAAATGGCTGATTTAGGTGCAATCTTACTAGCAGCAATATCCTTGCCTGTGAAGCCCTTTGGGTGCAAAGCAATGATGATGGCACATGTTTCATTGCAGGTAAACTTGGTTGACAGAGGAAGAACAATGATCTCCAGCACCACCCTCCTTTTAAAGCTTCCAGGCTGTTATTTTAATTCAATCAGCATGACAAGGTGATCTCCAGCCTTGTCCTCGTCAACACTCTCACCTGTATTAATGAGACAATCACTGACATGATGGCAGGTGGTTCTTTTGTGGCAGGGCTGAAAAGCAGTGGACATTTTTTTTTTATGAAGTTCATTTTTATAACAATTAAGGACTTTGCAATTCATTCCAATTCATCTGATCACTCTTCATGACATTCTGGAGTATATGCAAATTGCCATCATCAACCAACATATATGTTTCTCAAAACTCTTGACCATGACTGTATTAACCCTAGTGGTGACCAGGCTTTATTATTATTTAGCTCCAGTATAGACCATGCTGTATTCCTGTATTAGCAACTACGGTGCCCAAGCTGTATTACTGTATTAGCTACAGTGGTGACCAAGCTGTATTACTGTATTAGCTACAGTGGTGACCAAGCTGTATTACTGTATTAGCTACAGTGGTGACCAAGCTGTATTACTGTATTAGCTACAGTGGTGACCAAGCTGTATTACTGTATTAGCTACAGTGGTGACCAAGCTGTATTACTGTATTAGCTACAGTGGTGACCATGCTGATTTACTGTATTAGTTCCAGTGGTGAACAGACAGTATTTCTGTATTAGCTACAGGGGTGACCAGGCCTTTTAAGTTTATTTAATACAGTAGTGACCAGGCTGTATTTCTGCATTAGCAAAAGTGATGAATAGGTTATATTACTAAATTAGCTACAGTGGTGACCAGGCTGTATTTCTGCATTAGCTAAAGTGGTGAACAGGCTATATTACTATAGTAGCTGCAGTGGTGACCAGGCTACATGACTGCATTTGTTCCACAGGTGACCAGCTTGAATTACTGTATTTTATCCAGTGATGACAAGGCTAAATTACTGTATTAACTAGAGTAAAGACCAAGCTGTATTAATGTATTAACTAGGATTCAGTAGTGACTACGCTGTATTACTGTATTAGCACCTGTGGTGACCATGCTGAATTGCTGTGTTATCTCCACATGTGACCAGCCTGTAATAATGTAATAGTACTATTACTGTACTATCTAGGGTAGTGACCAGGCTGTATTACTGTATTTTTTACAATATTGACAACACAGAAATCCCTGTGGTTTTGGAGGCATGAAAACTCTGGCCAACTGTGAAAAGCATGTTTCTTCTTGACCAAAATGCAACATAGTCTGACCAAAAGCACAACACTTCCTGGTGTATTAGCAAGCCTTACTATTGATTTGATCCATTGCTTAAAAGGAATACAACAAGCAAAGCAGTCCACAATAAGCAGAATGCAGAACACTACACAGCAAATATCTTTGTCACAGTGTAACTAAACAACAGCAGAAATACATATATTATTTACATTCGGTGCACTTGGTCGAGGACATAGCAACTTAAATATAGAGGGGATGTTTGCCCACTGGCGTCAACTGTAATTATTAGTTGCAAGAAAATATTTAAGATGGAGAAAACAAATAACTGTGTGACAGACCAATATGAGGGTTGCCTTGTTATACAAAGGTTGCCAGACATGCTAAAAGCTCAAGGCCATGTTGAAGGAGCTAGAACTGCACATTAACAAGGCTGCTCATCTAAACAAAAACAGTCAGTTAAACTACTCTTTAAAAGTTGGGAAAATTAAATTGACTCAAGTATATCTTGTGAGAGCAACACGTATCACCAATTATTTTCTCGAAAGTATGTCTTTGACCTTACAATCAGCTTCGTAGATGTCAGTTTTGCATGGCAGCCATCCTGTGGTCTGGTCAGTGCTGTGAGGTCAGACCTGCTGTTGTCGCTTTGCGTTTCAAATGGCATGTACAAAAAGTGCTCTCTAGAAAGTGCACTACATCCGACCACAGCCAAGAGGTAGGGCGCCACTAAAGAGTGCCAGTTGGCACACAACCTCAGTCCATCGGAGGAAGCGGAGCGCTGGCCAGTGAGGGATTTTGGGTATGAAATTCTCGCCCTGGGCCAGTGGAGCAACAGACACTCTGTCATGACAGCTGGTGTGTGGAACAAGGGTGGGGCATCGGCTGTCAATCACACACACAGCCACACACACACTCACACAAATTTAGAAACATGAACAAATAAACACACACACACCCGCCAAAGACGTGATCACCCACCAAACCTCACAGACAGAATCAAGGAAAAAGGAGAAGGCAAATTAGACAGGGAGTGAATGTTTTTAGACTAACTAAGGATGCGTTAAACTTGTAAAACACAGAACAAAAAAAACTTTAAGGAAGAAAAAAAGGTGTAAAACAAGACCGAAACAAAGCGGAATATCAAAGTCAGCACATTTTCCTTCTTTCATCACTATCGCGCGTCCTTCCCATGCATGCCCCCCAGCTCCCCCTGTTCCCTGTGCCTCCCGGGAGGAAAGATGTGGCTCTGCCGTGAGATAAAAGAGTTCAGCCTACTCCTTTAATCTCTCCATCCTTTTCACCCCCCCCCCCGGTTACTCACTTCCTTTTCAAACCATTTATATTTCTCATCAAATCGCTTTTTCTTCTCCATCCCTACATTTCTGTATCTTCATCTTCACCATAATCCCACACTGTCTGTCCTTCACTCTGTCCCTTCCCGACTCATTTTCCCTCATTTTGTAATCTGCCCCAGGGTTGTGTTCCTCTTATTTTGTATTAAATGTTGCAAGTTGATTGCAGAGATCAAAGGCCATCAAAGAGACCAGTAAGAGTCTCAGACTGTCATCAACCTGTGTGACGCTCTGTGTCTTTCACAGAACTGGAATAAACGCCGCAAGCCAAAACATTTTAATTTTAATATATTTCTTTCCCGGAGCGATGGTGAGTGGCTAGCAATAACATGAGAGTGATACACTTTTATCCCATCAGTGCTGTCATCCTCCCTTACAGCCTCAACCCCACCTCAAGACATCGTCTTTGATTTACCGCAAGGCAGTTGGGTTAAAATCATCACTCCATCTCTCTGTTTTCACACTGTCCTCTGTAGTGATGTGGCTTTTGAGTAGTCAGGTTAAAAAAAATGCACATTATTTAGTCCATAATAATAATCGTGATTTAGCCCTCAGCAGTTCTGTCCAAATGGCACAACTATTCCCTACCATAGCCAATCTGGTTTAATAGTTACAGTACATGCCAACGCATTCTCATGGCAAGACGTGGGTAACCGTACGTAATGGAAATTTTTCCGTTTTTCGCTTTACGCAGACTTACAATATCAGCAATCAAAATGAGTTTGTTTAGGTATTGAATCTTCGTTTTACCGGAACGCTTCCAAGAATAGACCAATCGTTTACAATTTGTACTTGGCAAACGTTTAGTTCAGAGAATATATGCTAGGTTACTAAGGTTACGGTAAGGGTAAGGTTAAGGTAAACTGACTTTTTTACGTTTTGTAAATGTACAAGGCATACTTTTTCCATCCTCCGGAAATGTCACATATATGTCAATTTTTTTTAAAGATTTTATAAAATGTTGTACATGTTGCCATGAGAACAGCCTGTACATGTACCATTTTAAGGATTGGAAGACATTTTAGTTCACACTTTATGTGCTCATTGTTTTATCTTTTAACCAAATAGGATCATGCAAAAATGAACCACCAATGCTTGTTATGGTGAGACTTGATAATCCCAAGATTCCAGTGTTCAGTTCTTCTTTTCCTCCCTCACCTTCTTCCTCACCATGCATGGGCACATTTTCAATGGTTCCAGAATTGAAATGTGGTGGTTACAAGATTTGGGTAGGTCAATATCCATCTGTCGCCTTTCAGCTGAAGGCTATTTGGTTTTACGCGTAGTCATGGAATTTTCAGTGCACGCACCTCTTATTTATACCTCAGGTTAACAGGAATAGTTTACATCAAAGCAGTTCCTGGAAATGGGACCTACTTAAAATCAGTAGTAGTTTTTATTTAAAATATTGTTTAGTATTGCCAATATTTTTCTAACCTACAATTTGCAGTAAAAAAATCTGTTAACTCATTTTTTCGTGTTTTGGAAATGATTGTGTTCAAATATAATATACTTGTACCCATTGTTTGTGTTGTTTTTCCCATTGTTTGGGTGACACAGTATTTTCATCTGACTGTATAGCCCACATATCATCAGTCACTTCTTACAATATAATGTACCATGATGTCATTGGTCAGTTCTTAATACTAGAATCAGTTACTAGGTATACAAGTATCATCAGAACCCAGCTAGGTATAGGCATGTTTCAGTCAAAGAATGCTGTGACAACTGCTGCTATGAAACAAGCCTTGTGAAATCAATTTGATTTATTGAATTTGATTGATATTATCAGTCACTAGGTATAGCCTACTATCATTCATCAGTGGAAACAGGGATTAAATGGATGGTTTGGAGCTAGTCTTTATTCTACAGAGTAGCGCAGCGTCGACTCATTATAATGAATCAGATCCTTAAAATTCCAACAAGAGCCGAGTGAAAACTGATGTGTGTGTGTGTGGGAATGTAGGAGCACTAATAAGGCCAAATTAGGTATCTGTGATATCCTTAAATGTAGCAGAATGCCACTTGTCATTGATTTGAATAAAAAGAAACCATGACGTGCTATTAGTATCACGGGCAAGGCTTGGAGTAGTTTTTGTGTGTGTTAGCTTTTGATTTGATTTCGATATGTTTATGTCTGTTTAAGGTATATGGGTCATGTTTGTGCAGTCTGTGTGTCAAATATGGATCACAGGGAGCACATACTGTACATATTATTACCATTTTGTGGTGTCTTAAGCCAGCATCAGAAAGAAAATAATATGTTTGCACTTGGAGTCATAGAAAACAGTTATCATTAGTGGACACACATTTCTGCTGGTAAAACTGTTCAATAATATAGAGTATATTTTTTTTTGTAAAAAAATCAACATTTCAGGTGTTGTAAATTTCTAGCCATAAGGGCAATTACATTAAATGTGAACATACATTAAAGATGATTTGGGAGAATTAAAACATATTTGTCATGTTTTACACACATTATGTAGCTAACAGTATGTGGTCAGCCCTACTAATTGAATAGGTTGGATAATTAGTCTTGTCTGTTTTTCTGGTTTTGAACTTGGCCCCTTAATTCCAGTGAAGGATCACATTAATGCTAAAAGATACAAAGACATTTTAGACAATTGGGTGCTTCCAACTCTTTGTGGGGTCCATTAAGACATGGGTCGAAAATCTCAACCCCTCAAAACCCCACTGAACACCTTTGGGATGAATTGAAACAGCGATTATGAGCCAGACCTCACAAATTCTCTTTTGCCTGAATGGGCACAAGTTCCCACAAATACGCACTCCAAAATGTTGTGGAAAGCCTTCCTAGAAAAGTGGCGGCTGTTATAGCAAACTCCATGTTAATGGCCAGGGGTTTGAACGGGGTTTCCAACATAAAGATATGGGTCTGATGCCCAGGTGTCCATATCATTTTGGCTGTATAGCGTATATTATGTCTATTAGCTTCAAATGTGCAAAGTAGTTAAAATCCATCAGTTTCACTTTAATTCACCTTTAGATTTATTAACCAAGAATAACAGTTGTGATTTTTTGATTCTACAGTCTTTTTTGGAACAGGTTACGTGTTACATAGTTCATGCCCCTCTTTCCCCGCCTTCCCTTAATCACAAATGTCAGGGGTGTGGCCTAAATCAGACCTGTTACCTGTTACACCCCTCATGTATGTCACTTTCTCATATTCATCAGGGGTGTGGCCTAAACAAGACTTGTTACCTGTTACACCCCTCATGTACCTCACCTTCTCATATTCGTCATGGGTGTGGCCTAAACCAGATTTGTTACAGTACCTGTTACACCCCTCATATACCTCACCTTCTCACGGCTGTCAGACGTGGTCTCATCTACTTTATCTGCCTTGGCCATGCCTGGTACTCCTGGTAAGCCCTTGGTGCAGTCAGTACCAGTGCACCCGTCCTGCAGTCAAGGACACACACACACACAAAACATACAAATGCACACACTTATTTCTAACAGGATGTTTATACTCTAAATTCACATTATAATGCAGTTAAAATCATGAGCATTATTACTACATTGTCACTAATCATGACTCTTGTCTGTAAATTCACATTATAATGCAGTTAAAATCGAGAGCATTATTACTACACTGTCACTGATCATGACTCTTGTCTGTAAATTCACATTATAATGCAGTTAAAATCAAGTGCATTATTACTACATTGTCACTGATCGTGACTCTAGTCTTTAAATTCACATTAGAATGCAGTTAAAATCATGAGCATTATTACTACATTGTCACTGATCATGACTCTAGTCTGTAAATTCCAATGTTTGAACTGGCTACAAGAATCAGATATTTAAATGTTCTTTTATTATATACAACCTTTAGGGTTACTTCTTTTCAGTAATAACGTCCTTTGTGATTTGGGGCTGATTATTCCTTGAATACAGCCTAAACTCAGACCTGCAATGACGGAATAATCTACAGTATAGGATGTTTAAAGTTTCAATATAAATATTGCCGGAGATTGCTAATATCACTCCACAAGGCATATCTGACATACAGATATACAGTATGTGGCCTACTGTATATAGGCCAATAAATCGCTAATTATCCAACAATGTACCATTGAATTACTGTACCCTGAACTTGTATAATAAACTAATCATCACAAAGATTGATATTCTGAAATGGTACTTCTTCAATGAAGCGCTGCATGAATGTTTTCTCTCATTCAGTTATGAAAGGTAAATTATTTGGATGTTGAGTGTTCAGTGTTCCCAGCATGGCATTGCCTGCTAAATTGAGCTTCTGACCTTCTATTTACCCTCAATTCATCACCTTCTGCTCTTGCTAAAAGGCTTTGGTTTCTCACAGGCTTTGTTGTTTTCGCTGTTCTCCCACCGCTCTTTTTCTTTTTCTTTTTAATCAAAGCTTCCCTCCACTTTGTTTCCATAACCTACCCCTGCCTCCTAATTTCCTTTCTCCCCACACTGCAGTACAATTCACGAGATAAGTTCAGTATCACTTTTTTAACATGGAAATCTTATGCAGAAAGGCACCTGAACATCATTAGTAGCTATGCATCAAGGACATTTGTTTTCTACCCAGGAAATTGTAGCCATTTCCCACAGATCCACGTTGTGGGAGTCACAATGTAAAGCTCCTCCCACACCATTTGTGGTACATGGCTTATTAACACTAAAAATCCAGATATATTACTTAAACCTTGATGGTAACTATTCACACAGATATTTCAGCACTTCAATAATGAAATGAGCACTTTCACTCACAAATATGGACCTTTCCAACTCCTTATAAGCATACCGACACACATTTTAGGTTTCCTAGCTAGGTGGCAAAATAAACCATTGGTTAGGGCATCTGACTGGTGTCCGAAATGATCCCTGGTTCTAATCTCTCGACTTCCAATGGGTGTGCTGTCAATGAGCAAGACATTTAACCCCAAACTGTTCATCCCTCTAGTAACAGTCACGCCAGGTTGTTCCTGTAAATAAGAATTGGTTCAAAGTCAACATGCCAGGTTAAATAATAGTAAAATGAAAACGGTACGTTTTACTCTGCCCTTAAACCCAATGGAGAATTTTGTACATTGGTAGACTGACCAAATGTCCCCACAACATTGAGTTGTTTTTGTTTTACTATCCCTAAAGGCATTTTTTTGTCCTCACAAGAAACACACACACAGCTGTCTAAAGCCTAATGAACATGGGCAGGCAGAGCTTAAGCAGGCGTGAGATGACTGGCCTTCCTCTTAATAATCTCTCTATTACTGATCTGACTTATCAGAAATGCCAGGATGGGAAATTTAATAGGAAATGCAGTCTTATCCACTCCGCATAATAGACAAAGTATATCTGAAAATAAAAGAAATTACAGTGGAACAAATTAATGTCCCTCTGATTATTCTGTGACGGCCATTTTTCTATAATTCACAAAATGGATCTTTCCCCATATACTGTGCTATTGTGAATCGGGATGGTCTGAAATTATTAGACTTGGTTCATGGCCTTTTGTAATTGGAACCATGTACTACTACTACAACTGTATGTCACCTTGCATGACTTGGTGAATTAAATTCACTTATTCTCCATACACATAGTATTCCACTTTGTTTATTAATAGCTTGTAATCTGCACACTTAAATTGTATCGTACCAATGTAATACAGGCCTGTTCGTGTCTACTTGTGTATATACAGTATAGTATTTATAAGGTAATGATAAGGTAACATATGGAGCCAGACATCCATATTCCACATGCTGTGTCATGCTTCACTATTTCAATAGCTTGTCCTCAGGTCCCTGTCTAATCTAACTTTTCAACATTAACCAAACTAAGGGACAGAGCGAGAGACAGACAAATAGATTTACAGAGACAGACAGAGCGGGTTGGAATAACAATGAGACAGTCAGAGAGACACAGACAGTCACAGAAACAGAGAGACAAACAGTCACAGAGACAAAGAGACACAGACAGTCACAGAAACACAGACGGTCACATAGACAGACAGTCAAAGAGATAGAGAGACACAAACAGTCACAGCGACAGAGAGACAGAGAGAGTCACAGAAACACAGACGGTTACAGCGACAGAGAGACAGAGAGAGTCACAGAAACACAGACGGTTACAGAGACAGAGAGACAGACCGTCTCAGAGACAAAGGGACACAGACAGTCACAGAAACAGAGAGACAAACAGTCACAGAGACAAAGAGACACAAACAGTCACAGCGACAGAGAGACAGAGAGAGTCACAGAAACACAGACGGTTACAGCGACAGAGAGACAGAGAGAGTCACAGAAACACAGACGGTTACAGAGACAGAGAGACAGACCGTCTCAGAGACAAAGGGACACAGACAGTCACAGAAACAGAGAGACAAACAGTCACAGAAACTCAGACGGTCACAGAGACAGAGACATAGACAGTCAAAGACATAGAGAGACACAAACAGTCACAGAGACAGACAGACAGACAGTCACAGAGTCAAAGACAGTCACAGAAACACAAACGGTCACAGAGACAGAAAGACAGCCAGTCACCGAGACAGAGACAGACATTCAAAGAGATAGAGAGACAGAAACAGTCACAGAGAAACAGTGCTAAAGTGAGACAGTGACAGACAGTGCTAGAGAGAGTATTAAAAAACGAACCCACACAAAAACAACACTGGGTACCAAGTACCGGTAACTATGTATTACCTGGAGAGTGAGACGGATGTAGCTTGAGCCCCTCTTTTCAATATTTACATACATATCAAACATCTGCAGCACTGGTCTCACCATAGTAAATTCTCTGGTGCGTCTGTCCCCGAACAAGGAAGACCTGCAGCAGCCCCTAAATCATCTGCAGAACATCTTCACCAATATTTTATAAAATTGGAATACACACCAATTGTTTACTATTATTTTACCAGTCAAGTTGACTGAGAACAGGTTCTCTGTTGCATCACTGGCCTAATGAGAAATCTGGGGTGGGAGTGGATAAATGAGCCAATTGAAAGCTGTGGATGATTCGGTTGCCATGATGATATGATGATATGATGGACAGATTGGACATTTATTAAAAGAGCATTATTTTTAAACACAAACATTCATCATGACATAGTGGCATTTTTGTGCCCATATTTAGTAACTATACAGGACTGTTGAAAGAAAAGTGCTTTTTCGCACCTTTGCACGTCAATGAAATCCCAAGTAGCCTAACAATGACTGTTGTGTAATAATGAGACAGATAAAGCATTTAAACATGATAGAAGATAGCTATAGGATGGTATAGCTCCAGTAGCTACAGATTAGAACAGTATTCTGTCCGATCAGTTTTTATAATAAATTGCATTAGCTCAGCCATCTCAAATGACTTATTCACCAAAAGATATGGGCATTATCTAATCTCTCACTTCTTCATATTACTACAAATGTGATTAAACATCATATTGAAAATCATGAACATACAGTTAGCTTGATTGTACATGATCTTGCTTGTACATGAGCATGATATCAATTAGAAATGGAATGTTTTTTATACAACAAGAGTCATTGATCCTTCCGATTTGTGCACTGAGGTAGTAGCATGTATTTTGCCCATGACAATTTAAAGTCTGGCGCTCTCTTTAGCCAAGAATGGGTGAAACATATATTACCGTCCTAGAAATGACCCTTGAGAGGCTCCCAGCGCCTTTGGGTTTCTGTTGCATGGTGTGCCCATTTAAGAAATGAAACTCACACATTTTTCCATTTAAAGAAAGACGAATATAGAGAAGAGCGTACAAAGCCAAGTAGTTTTGAGGCTCTGTTCATAAACCCAAACACACCCCAAGAGCCTCAGGAAGTAAACACAGTTAGCCCCAGCTAAATTATGATAAAATGAAAAGAGAACTGCTGTATTTCACAAAACAAAACATAAGTACTATATTTGACCCGCCGAAAAATATAGCAAATTGGATTGCTACCTTGGCATAAAGACTGTAAACAGTAGCAGGAGGCCTCAAAACAGTGACTGACCGAAGATTAGGTTTAGAAATCCTTGATTTGGTACCGACTGAGAGGCAGAATGGCCTTGCTATTGAAAAATGGCACCACAGGCAGACTTTACACTCGAGAGAAGACAATGTGCTCAGAGTCCACAAAATAAAGTGGGAACGGCACTGCCATTCCTAACCCACTGCCAAATGAAATATGGCGTCTCTGTTTGTATCTGCAAGGCGAAATAAAACAGTTAAAGCAGGATGATTTGTTCCCATTTCCAATTGAGCATACATTCATATGTTTACCTTTTTCATGCTTACTCAAAACTAGTTCCCACTTTTTATGACTTGTTGTATCGTTTTCTTTTTTCAAAGGGGGACAAATGTGAAGATGTAAAAGTTAACATACAACAGAATTTTTTTATGCTTCGTAGCCATATAAGGCTTCACATTTCCCTAACTCCAGAAACATACACATATAAAAATGTTTTGTATTTTATTAATGTATGGACATGAGAACAGCCTTACATTTTATATTTTTCTAAAATTGTTGGCCAGGTGGTCACAGTGCTAGCCATGCCATGACACATGACTAATTAGTCACGACTTGATGTTACCACAGTATAGTATACTGTAGCTATAGCTAGCCAGCTACCAGTATGACATACTACAGCCAATATTTAATAGCTAGCTATAACTTTGTCACGAACAAAACTGATAAGATTACTTCGAACCTGTGACTAACTAGCATGTCTATATCGGTGACAATAGTATTGTGGTGAGTGAATGTTAAAATAGATGTTGTTTTGTAAATAGACTTATTCAGAATTTGGTGTTGAGGCTTGAAGCGAGAAGAAGTGTCCGCCATGCTTTTTTATTTATATTTATATTTTTATTTTTAGTCAGCTCCTCAGATTTGGCGTATTGATACTTTTTTGTTACATACTACTGCACTTGAGTGATTAGGCAACATTCTATGTGCGTATATCAGGAAATTGTCATAAGCTTGGAACCCATTTTTAACAATCAAATTGCAAATATCACCAAACCGGTTTTACAAGTTCAAATTGTCTATGTTCATAAATCAACTAATGGTTAATAATAATAATAATGCATTCAACTTATATAGCGCTTTTCTTCCAAGGAACTCAAAGCGCTTTACACAGTGAGGGGGAAAGCCCACCTCATCCACCACCAATGTGTAGCACCCACCTGGGTGATGCACGGCAGCCATTTTGCGCCAGAACGCTCACCACACATCAGCTATCAGGTGGAGAGATGAGTAGTTATATATGCCAATTAGGAAGGAGGGGGATTATTAGGTGGCCATGATGGAATGGTTGGCTGTCTCTCTAAGCAGTCAGCTCTCTTACTCAGGTTGAGCAGGGTTGAGCTAGGGTAATATGGTTAGTCTGCTACGACCGCACAATCGTGATAAATTGAACTTTGTCATAAAAAATCATAAAAAAATCGCTTTCCAGTTAACCAGGTGACATTTTTGGGTGGTGCTTTTTCTGTTACAAACATAGCCAGGTGTTACCTTGTTAATATGTTTGAATATGCAGGATACCAGATAAAGGATACGGAAGGCTGGAATCTCTGAAATGTATCTTGTTTGAATGACTTAGTACCTCATTTGAATAACTGAGGCAAAAACGATAACTAGTATGTAAAACAAAAAAAAAACAGGTAAGGAAAGATAATTATTTTTGGATATCATTTTTGGTATTTACTAAACCAAAAGTATTGTGTCCAAACATGTTTGTACCTCACTCTACGTCCATTGTTCGTGGGTGTGTGTGTGTGCGTGATTCTGCTGTGTGAATATTCAGCGACCTTGCGATCGAAAGACCCCTTGGGTCTACAGACAAAGGGACGTCTGATCAGCAGCCAGTGATTATTTACCTTAATTGGCTTAACGAGTCTGCAACAGGGGTGTCAATCAGAGGTGAGGAGTTCAAGAGAGTACAGGCAGGCTTTTAAAGAGAGGAAACTCAGCACTTAGCAGGTGAGAAAGAGTGAGGGATAGAGAGAGAAATGAGAAGAAATATAGAGGGGAGAGATAGGATGAAATAGATGTAGTAATGGAAGAAAGACAACAAGAGTGAAAGTCATCAAAGATGGAATCTTGAACTTTGACCTCCCAATTTGGCCATTTTTGTCTCAACAGCGCTTCCTGTGTCCATAAAGATCTAGGACTCTTGTCAGGGAACATATTGGTACTGCACACATTGCCTATTCTGGTGTTGTGTTCCAGTTTGTATATAAAGTTGGATAGGACTGGCGTAGCGATCTAGTTTGGTGATGAAATTGAATCAGGAGAGGAGACAGTTTTCCTAGCGAGGTAAATTAATTATCCATATTTCAGCAGCACCTGTGGCCCTTTACAGTGGGGGCCCTGCATGGCCCCCTGATGAGGGGCATAGAGAGTTCTGAGGCTGGAGTTTAAAGTCTCAAAGCCCCACTTATGAGATCCCATTAAACATTACTTAACCTTAGGTAATGATGTGACATTAATGTTTGATAATGTCATCATGTCCGTGTCCTTAAGGTATAACTGAACGTTGAATTCAAAGGCATATTAAGGACCCTCAGCTGGGTTTCAGGCCATTTGACGATTTTCAGGAAGTTCACAAATTACATTATGCTATTTACTGTTAATAAGGGGGTTTCCATAAAAATTAAGGAGCCTATGAATTAGCCAGCAAATCACCAAAAAGGCATTATACATATTGTTTATTAATTTATTATACAGTGCCTAGTAAAAATGAACTAAAGTAAAATTTGTAAGTGTAATTTAACCCTGTCACACTCTCATTGATGCTAAAGTGGGCAATATACTGTATTGAGAACTGAGGGTGTGAAAACTTTTGAATAGGGGTTATTTCATTATTTTCTTTGTTGCCATGTTATGTTTTATGATTGTGTCATTCTGTTATGACCTACCGTTGAATATGAATCCCATTACAAAAACAAATTGATTTACCTGCTCACTCATGTTTTCTTGAAAAGAAATGGTACATCTATTATCAATTCTCCAGGGGCATGCAACATTTTGTGCACAAATGTTGTTCAAAACAATTACTAAATTATTCAGGGAAATTACATTTGACAAAGTTGATAAAAGTACATGGCATTTCATTGACATAAACCAAACATTTGAGGCAGCCCTTAGATATTTTGTTGGTTGAAGTCAACTTTTTTACAATGTTTTCCCCGGCCATTTCAAAACAACACCTCCGACAAAAAAAAACTCTGTAATACATTTTTGTAATTTGGCACCTCCAACAAAAGCTTATAAAACAGGAAGTATTTTGACATGCACAGGCTGAAAAGGTTTTCCACATGCTCAGGCATTCATAAATACTGTATGGACAAAAACCCAGACAACAATATGTAATTGGACATTTCTTTTAAATCAATAAAATACCACAAATGGATGAAGAAAGGAACCATCAAATGAAATCACAAAGACACCAATAATAGTAAGCTTTGCGTGGTTAGAGAACTGCTACATTTAGAAAATGCCCAAACTCACAATAGTTCGTTCTTTGAAGCCTTATGCCTTACTTCAAGGCTTTGGTGGGTGTGCATGCATCATATATATATACGAGAAGAGAAGAAAAGTGCATTACCACCAATCAGGAAGATGTTATGAGGAGGTCAACGTGACATTGTGTCATTCCACACCTAGGCTTCTAGGTAATGTCCCTGAGGAGGAAGATACACAGGGGAAAAAAACAACCTGGAAATACAATCTAAAAGGGTAACACACATGTAAGCCCCCCAAGTCAGCAACTAGGCACACTTTAAAAATACTTCATTTGCATTCACATATCACATTTATATTTCAACCCGTACCCAGATCTCAAAGTTTCCTGAATGCATGCACCCTCAAGGATATACAAACACACACAAACACACACAAACACATACAAACACACACACTCAAACACAGTTTTGTTCCTCCTTGTGGAGAGAGACTTCCCATCAGCACATCTTAGATCACATCCATGCTAATCTCATGTTTGTTTACCAATTTGTAAGCTCCCAAATGCATCCTAATTTCTCCTTTCAGCCTAAGCTTTTAAACCAGGCCTTTTAGAGTCGAGGCTCGGGTGGTATAGCTGAACTTTTCTAAGTGAATGCCAGTTGGCCATTGAGCTTCACACACATGAAAGCAGACATCTGTTCGATCAAGACTAGATAGACACCAGCCAGATAAACTCTGGCTATATTTACAGCGACAAAAAGAGACAGAAAGAAGCCCTGGGATGATGAAGTAAAGCCTCGCTCCAAATCTAATTCAGGGATGAAACTTGATGAATCATGAATGATTAATTCTATGTAGTTACTTTCAAACCCTAGCATTTTGTCACGCTAATTAACAACTAATCAACAAATCAAAAAAATACACAATTTTGTAAACATACTGATACGTTTTGATTATTTTTATTTTTTAAATGGTTACATTTAAAGGATTTTTTGTGTCATCTCCACTTCACCCATCCACCAATCACAATCCCTGAAAGCCTATTTCACTATTTTAATGGTTACCATTACCTCTAGTGGGCAGTTTTCTAGGTATCTTTCAATTGCACTGATTGATACACTGCACAATTTCAAACCTCTGAATCTGTACTTTCAAGAAATGCAAATAAAAAAATTACATTTTTGATGAAAGTCCATACAGTATGTAGGTGCTGGGTTGCATGGCATTATCCTGAGGAATTGGACAAACAAGTTTTGATTTGGAACTGTCTCTATCTCCATGATAATATGGCATATATAAAAAGGAAATATCTTTTGACTAGACAAATTGTTTCCTTTCTATCTTGGTAAGCTCTGTGCAAATCCTCTTGCTCTGCAGACACGTATTCAGGCACTCAGACATGAAAAGTCTTAGACCCGTGATTGTCACAGTAGGAACACGTCGTTGTTTGGAGGCTGAATGTCTATATTTATATTGTTGTCCTTCTCTCTCTCTTTCTCTATTTCTGAAATAATGTGACTTACTGTAAATTGCAGTACCATTTAGCATTCCTTTAGCTTACATCTTCTGTCATTTTCCCAAGTGACAGCAGTAAAGTACTGTTTAATGTCTATGAAATTAAAATAATCTAAACTAATCTAAATCAGGTTTGACTTGTTGCAGAGGCATTTTTACATCTCTACAAATATTTAGAAATTCCCCGTTATTGGTAATGGTTAGTGGTAAGTATACCTTGAGGCTCTGGTGTCTGCCCGTCTTTCATTTTGTCACTAATCATCAAGCAAGATCCATTCAGGATTATCCATAATCACAGAGTCCACAACTCCCAAGGTTGATTGTCCTGCCCACAAGACGGCATGATGTTTTCAGGCTCTGTTATAAATGTCTCAGTGTGTTTGTGGTCGAGACGTTCATTGATGTACTTTTCTTTGTCTTTCTAGCTCTCACAAATCTTCCAGTTTGCATGGGTTGCAAAATATGTCACAATACGTTCATTTTGGGGTGGGTGTCTAACTGAAAATCTCGGTGTCCAGATCGGTTAAAATTGCAACAGTCAGATATGGATATCGTGTCACAATGATCTCCAGCAACTCCTTGTGTGTAGGTTGGGTGCTAATGATAGTTGATAAATGTTTCCTCTCACATGTGTATCAACTATACTGTAGGTATCAGTGTAAAATAAACAGTGTGATAAGAATTGGAAGGCTTGGCGACTGTAACATTGAATGTGTTGCAGGGAGATAAGGAGACATATGTGAAGGTAAATGTAGAAAGCAAACAGCGTTCAATACGTAAAAACATACTAGTAAATCAAAGCGACTATGATGAGTCAAAAAGTACTCTAACATGAACCAAACCACACCCAACACATACTTACAATATAGATTGATTGGCAGATTGACAGTTTACACCCACACTAACATGGTATTTGAAAAAATAACACATGTGATCCAGTCAGGTGATTAAAAGTCTGTGAAAACAGAACCTGACACAAAACACAAAGGGAAGACAGGCAGGTGTGCCTGCTAAGGCACTTCAGGAGGGGGCAACCATGACAGCATCACGTGGTTGGAGGAAGCATTGATCTTTAACTAATCCGCACCTGCTGAGGGGTTGATGACAAGACAAGGTTTAAAAGGGAATTGGACAATGCAAATTTTTAAGGGTGGGGCAAAAAGTCCACTTTTTAAATTGTGTCACAGACAGATCTACTTTCATATTTGTCCATGGTCCCTAACATATTTTTAGCCATGGTATGGGTGTTTTCTTGTCACAATGGGTGTGTTGGTGGAGAGATGACAGTTCTTTAGTTTATTTTGGAACACTTCAAAACAATAAACTTACGCCGATTGTGGCTTCTACTTAAATTAGGACAACTGGTCTAATATTACAAGATTATTACTACTGGTATATTATTACTACAAGGCTTTCAACACTCAATCCACTATGTAGACTAATTGGCATGAGATATTTACATCATTTACATAGATTTAACCTTCACAGGACGATAACAATACAGCACACTGACGTAACGTGTCACGGGACATCAAACTCTGCATATACATAGGTATAAACCTCCTCAGGACGCACACTCATGCATACATATGCTGTATCGGTGGCATTGTACATAAAGCTTGTGTAGCATAGATTAAAGTTGAACATAGACAGGGGTTGTAACCCTCAATTGCATTAGCATTCAGGAGGAGCTGATGCACAGGAATCGGAGCTGCACAAAGAATATATAAAGCCTACTATACTCTCTGCAGTATAGGAGCGGAAGCTAAATACAGAGCGTGCACCTGGCTCAACAATCCAGTCTACATTACTTACGACGCATAGTGGTGAAGGCATTCTAAGTAATATAACTATGCAACGTCCGTCAGCCAGATTCCAAAACATGGCCACCTTGATTAATAAACACCAACCGGTGGGAAGATAATTACCTAATCAACCATTCACGTGCGTAATGGCATCAGGAGTAACCGACTACATACCCCACGTGTCCAGGAGGAGGTGCGACCAAACCCAAATAGTTATTACATTTACATTTTTTAGTCATTTAGCTGAAACTCTTATCCAGAGCGACTTACAGTAAATAGAGGGACATTCCCCCGGAGCAACTTGGGGTAAATTGTCTTGCCCATGGACACAATGACATTTGTCACAGACTCCCTAACCACTCTACCCATCTGCACCCTCATCCATCTGCGCCCCCTTAGTCCATCTATACATACAGATCAACCAATACAGTCAATATCCACAGTTGTATGCACGACATCCATATAGTCGTCCCTGATGTTGTGATATTTCGTATGTGTTCTGCACCATACTCACAATGTCCACTAGCACTTTTGTAATATAATAAGTTACATACCTAGATAAAATAGGACCAAAAAAGTCTCAAGTGGCCATGAAATTCACATCTTAAAACCTTCAAGTATAGGTGCAATTATATTAATTGTTTTTCAAAAATCTATACGGCACATCATAATGACACCATCCAACACTTTTGTAGCATGATTCAATTTTTTTGAAACTTTTTTATGAGAACGATTATACTCGATTTGCATTGATATGGAAATAATTTCTAATCAAGCATTTCACTGTAAGAGGAGCACTTTGTAACAAAAGTAATGATTAAAAATGATTCTTATTCTGATTAATGCACAAAAAGCTGTTGTTATATTTTTCACCCATCATGAATTTACTTGAAATATTCTCCAATTAAATGTTAATCTGCACTATAACAACAAAATTACTGTGAATGATTTTCAGCCCATTTCGCAGAGCCAAAACAAAACCAAAAAATTGTCACAACCTCACTGAGTTTGCATTTGTTTGTCCCCACCCAAACTCATCCATCATTCCTCCTTTTGTATCCTTTTATCTGATTATAAAATCACTTGGGTTGACTTACTCTTGTGACACTCACACACAACTTGTTGTCCCAGCACAACTTGACAGGACTAGGGCAGTTCTCAAATTCTTGGCAAATAGGTAGCGACGGGTAAGGATAGAACACAAGCTTAAGATCTAACCATGATTATAGAAAGCGTAACAGAGAAAGATAAAGACTTAGAAAGCAGGTAGCGAGGAAAAAGGAACAGGAACCAGCACTGATTATTATGGGTGAGATTGATTGCCAGTGTAACCAAGACAGAGAGAGAATAGAGACGGGATAAAAAAGAAATAAAATGTCGGTGGGTGTGGCGGTTGCTGGCCTTAATCAAGCAAGTAAACATTTTAGAGTTAGATCTCTCTTCAAATTCTCCACAACCTGGTCTTTTAATAGGAGGGCAGATTTGCCCTTCATCCTCTCAGGGTTAGACAATAGCTGTCTAATTAGAGTTCCTATTGCCTTTATACTGTCATGGCTGAACATCATTTCCTTCTTGAGCCTAATTATCAAATTACAAGTCTACGTCCCTCCTCAACAAAAGGTGCAAAAAAATAATAATCTTACACAGGCTGAGTCTATGCAGAGTCTATGAGAGCGGCGGGATATAAAGTGGCTTATTGCAAATCTGGCAACCGAGTGGTGATCTTGGAAGACAATCTATCCAATCAGGACAAACTTTGTTGGTGGAATTAGAGAACAAACAAGCTGAAAATACCAACAGAGTGGCTAAATGGACAACACAGTTTTGATCTTAACTCGCCTTGCCACCTGCGATGGCTCTGTGAATAGCGAAAAGGCTGAAAAAAAGTTAAAACCTTAAGAAACAATAATAACTCGTAATAACTTGGACAGGGAAAAATACTTTCTTTACTTTGGCCTCTGTATACAATGATTTGAATGAGTAGACTGTGTAGACTGTCCCTAATCAGATGAATCACTTTGAAATGAGAGCACATAGTCCTTCCATTTTAGGGGACCAAATTTATTTGGACAGACTAACAGAATTTATTATACAATAAAGAAGTCATGTTTAGTACATAGTCACATATCGTTTGATTGACAAAAGTCTTTGGCTTACTAACCTCAACCTGAGGTGCATATGAGCCTGGGATACTTTCCATTTAAAGTTGGCTTTGAGGCAATGAAGCAACCTTTTTATGTCATTGTTTATATTCACCCCCCCAAAAAACACTGCAGATCAAGTCTAAATCCCCAAACTATGCACAGCAGGACATACGGGGAAGGGTGTAGTGGGAGATTGATAGTTCATGTTGATTGGCACAGCCAAAGGCCATATTTAAGCATGGGTCCACCAGACCTTTTGCGAATTGGGTGGAAGTGTCTGGGAACCAGATGAATTGCTAAGAGAAATCACCAGTGGCTGGGTATCTTCCTTGGAGGTGCTCTGCCAGGCCTGAACTGCAGCCATCTTCAGTTCTTTTTGATTTAATACTTTTTCCCTTCAGTCTTCAGCATGTACAAAGCCATTCTCAATTGGATTTAGATAGGGTGACTTTTTTTGGACAGTGTTTTTTCGCCCCGAAAATTAGGTTCGGGTAATTTTCCTGCTCAAAGTGCCATCCAATAAGAATAGGGACTTGAAAAGAGAAGCTGTTTCTTTAAACTTCAGATTGTGTCCTACTGCTGCTATCAGATATGACATTATTAAAATAAAGTAAGCCCAGTTGCATCCAAATGCTCAAGCCATTATACCATTATAATGTTTCAGAGTTTAAAGGTGCTATATGTAAAACGGACAGCCAGCGTTAAAAAAATGGGTACTACAGTTCAAATTCAAAATACCTGAGTTGTATCCCTCCGCCACCTCCTCCCCAGAATCGAAACTAACCTGACGAACAAGATCAGCGCAATCATGACAAGCGAACCGTGTTTTACTACGTCTATGGTCATGGAACCGTTTAGAAACATGC
>JACXGM010014889.1:0-21731 GCA_016801145.1 Umbra pygmaea | reverse complement strand
CAGTCCACGTCGAAGGATTGGGAGTTAGTAAATGAGTCCACAGCAGAGAGGCGGATGTCAAGAAGAGTTTGTCGGGCGTAGACCAGACGTGTGGCGCAGGAGACAGACAAGGTTAGCGAACAGAGTACAAGCCAGGAGAGCAACAGACGGCAGGCCAAACACACAGGCGCCATCTTGGAGGTCACATGCACAAAGTATGTGCATGTGACACACCCCTAAATGCATTGAAGCAACAACAAGGCATGATGGATCCATGTTCTCATTCTGTTTACGCCAAATTCTGACTCTACCATCTGAATCAGAAATCAGATGGTAGAAATGGAAATTGAGACTCATCAGACCAGGCAACATTTTTCCAGTCTTCAACTGTCCAATTTTGGTGTGCTCTTGCAAACTGTAGCCTCTTTTTCCTATTTGTAGTGGAGATGAGTGGTACCCAGTGGGGTCTTCTGCTGTTGTAGCCCATCTGCCTCAAGGTTGTGCGTGTTGTGGCTTCACAAATGCTTTGCTGCCTACCTCTGTTGTAACTAGTGGTTATTTCAGTCAAAGTTGCCCTTCTATCAGCTTGAAGCAGTCGGCCCATTCTCCTCTGACCTCAAGTATCAACAAGGCATTTTCGCCCACAGGACTGCATCATACTGGATGTTTTTCCCTTTTTACACCATTCTTTGTAAACCCTAGAAATGGTTGTGCGTGAAACTCCCAGTAACTGAGCAGATTGTGAAATACTCAGACTAGCCCGTCTGGCACCAACAACCATGCCACGCTCACAATTGCTTAAATCACCTTTCTTTCCCATTCTGACATTCAGTTTGGAGTTCAGGAGATTGTCTTGACCAGGAACACACCCCTAAATGCATTGAAGCAACTGCCATGTGATTGGTTGAGTAAATCTTTGCATTAAGGAGAAATTGAACGGGTGTTATTATAAATTTATCCAGTCAGTAAGAAAGGATAGAAGGGGGGAGGATTAGCCGTGATTTATCATGAACATTTTTGCTGTACAAAGGTTGATCTCTGAGAATTCTCAACATTTGAATATGTGGCCTTTACTCTCAAAGCAGAAATACCAGTGTTGATGTTAACAATATATCGACCACCAAAACAACTGAGAAGTCAGGCGATGTAATTCCACCACTAATTCTCCAGTCTACCCAGTCCCAAAACTGGACGGGATGTGGAGAATGACGATGGACTACCAAGGTCTGAACAAGGTCCTCCCCAAAGTAACACCCATTGTTGCCAACCCAGCTACGCTATTAAGCCAGGTTCGCACTAATGCTTGTTGGTTTTCCGTTTTTGACATTGCAAATGGTTTTTGGTCTATTCCAGTCAGAGAATCAGACCAGTGGATGCTGGCTTTCACCGTCTCCAACATCCGGTTCACTTGGCGTCGCTTACCCATGGGTCTGCACAACTCCCCAAGCATCTTCAGCCGCGCTGTGGCCGAAATGTGTTAAAGCCTGTGACAGGGACAGGTGAGGTGTTGCAGTATGTGGACGACATACTGGTGGCTACAGGGGGTTCGTACGAGGCCCACTTGCAGCTAGTTGACATGGTGCTACAGACCATGGGGGATGCTGAACCGGGCAAAGGCTCAGATTGCATGCCAGGAAGTCCAATACCTAGGGTGCACATTGACACAGAACCGCAAGTCATTAACAGAGGACTGACGTAAGTGCATTGCTGAATTGCCACGCCCACACACTCTGAACACCCTCCAGAAAGTTTTGGGTACTGCAAATTTCCTGCGTGAGTTCATTCCTGAATATGCAAAAATCACAACTCCTCTGTATTCTCTCATGAAAGGGAAGACCAGACCATCGGATGTCCTCGACTGGCAACCTGAGCATGATGAGGCTTTCACAGACCTGAAGTGCAAGCTGAGTTCAGCACCGGCTCTGGGCCTCCCAGACCCAACGAAGTGTTTCCATGTTCAGGTTGACACAGTGGATGACACGCTGAGTGGTGTCTTAGCCCAGGACCATGGAGGTAAGCTGCGACCCATTGCTTATTACAGCAGAAAGAAATCACCAGTGGAGCAGGGATTTGATGAATGTACACAGCATGTGCTGGCAGTACATTGGATGTTAACAGCTACAGAACCTTTTGTCGGATTCCAGCCTTTGGTGGTGCACACAATGCACACACCTGTGCAAATGCTGTTGCAAGGCAGAATCAAAGGGGTATCCGCACAACGCTTAGCCAGATGGCTAGCCGACATACAAGCCAGGACATAACCATTGTCAACTACTGAATCCTGCCACACACACTTGGTGGGGGTGAAGGGCACCCACACACATGTGAAACTGAACCAGAAGTGGCAGGGCCCGCTCTCACCAGAGAATTACCAGGACAGGTACGGGCATTAATTGATGCCTTACGCTACTGGGAGGAGGGTCGATTTCATACAGGCTGTGCCGTATGGTGCCCCCCCTCCCCAGGATGTGAGACAGGACAGGAACAATTGGTATTGCTGGCGCCCACCATGTCAGCTCAGGAAGCAGAGCTCATAGCACTGCTAGAAGCCATCAAGGCACACCCAGAGCCTCTATGTGTTTATACAGACAGCAGATATATCTTTGGTGTGGTGCATGACTACATAAACCAGTGACAGCTGCGGAAGTTCCTTATCACTGCCGGCCAGCCAATCCGACACCAGGGCCTCATCGCGATGATTTGGAGTCGGATTGACAAACGGTCCGACACACTCTCGGTAGTGAAGGTACGTGCCCACATCACAAAAAACCCCTCAGAGCATGAAAAACACAATGGAATTGTGGACAAGCTCGCAAAACAGGCAGCCCGCTCAGGCCAGGCCTGGGGAGGGGCCCTGCCCGGAGGCATGCAGATCAGTGCCATACAGGCGGCACCCATGGACCTACGGGATTTCCAGAAAGAGTTGTGGGTCTCTGAGGGTGAACTACAGGCTAACCTGAAAAACAATTCATTGGTCACTGTAGTACAGGGCATTGTTTTTCATGATGCAAAATATGTGGTGCAGAGCTCACTACAGAAGCCCATCATAAAAATATTCTCATGTCTCCTCAGAGAAAACAGCACATCTTGTGAAGCAGTACTACTGGTGGCCAGGCCTGGCAACAGACGTGGAACACTGGTGTCAGACATGTGGGGTGTGTGCCGCCATGAACCAGGGAAGACCAGGACGCACCAAGCTCGGCAGACCAGTGCCCCCAAGGGGTCCCTGGGAGTCTGTGCAGATTGACTACATCGGTCCTCTGCAATCAGCTAAAGGAGGATACAGATATTGCCTGGTCATTGTGGATAAGTTCTCAAAATGGGTGGAGTGCATACCCACTAGGAATAATACCGCCCACACCACAGCACGGGTGCTGGCAAACCAGATATTCCTCTCTGGGGGATCCCTAACCGCTGTGAGTCAGACCAAGGTGGCCACTTCACTGGTCAGGTCATGAAGGACCTATGCAAGATGTTAAACATCCAACAGAAATTTCACGTGGCCTACAGACCACAAGCAGCAGGGTTTGTGGAAAGACAGAATCGATCCCTAAAGGAGGCAATCGCAAAACAGATTGCCCAGCACAAAGGTCAGTGGATTGATGCACTTCCCACAGTTCTCATGGTGAGCAGGGCCACCCCGTCCAGAGCCACAGGGATCAGCCCCTACGAGCTGATGACAGGACGGACAATGAAGCTTCCCATTGGTCCAGAGGTAAACCCAGCTGACTTAGGTCCTCTAATCTTTCCTAAGCAGCAGTCGGTCACTTCTTAAGAAACCACAACTAGACCCTGAGGTACTAAGCAACTATAGACCAATATCAAACATCACCTTTCTAAGTAAGGTGCTTGAGAAAGCAGTTTTTCATGATAACAACATTCTAGAAAAGTTTTAGTCAGGTTTTAGAGCAAATCGTAGTACAGAAACAGCCCTGACCAAAATAGTAAACGATCTAAGAATTAGCACGAATGCAAACAAAGTCTTGGTTCTAGTCCTCCTAGACCTTAGTGCAGCATTCAACACCATTGATCATGATATTCTACTACAACGTCTCAAAAACTGGGCTGGTCTCTCAGAAAATGTCCTGAGATGGTTTCAAACCTACATTACAGGCAGAAAATTCATTGTCAGTCTTGGTGACCATGTATCCGAGGAACATGAAGTACTATGCAGTGATGCACAAGGAAGCTGTCTGGCTCCACTACTTTTTTCACTATACATGCTTCCACTAAGTGATGTCATCAGGAAACACAATGTAAATTTCCACAGCTAAGCTGATGACACACAACTATACATTTCCGTAGAGCCAGATGACATAGATGCAATAAGCTCACTGTCTAGGTGCCTAATTGCCATAAATAACTGAATGAGTGTTAATTTGCTAAAATTAAGAGGATAAAACAGAAATCCTCCTAGTTGGCCCCAAAGTCAAAAGGGAGAAAATCAGCATGAACCTTTGCAACCTGACTTCCTTGATGAAACCTGAAGTAAGGAGCCTAGGTGTTATCATAGACTCTGACCTAAGTTTTACCTCCAATCTTAACAAGGTGACCAAAACATCCTACTTTCACCTCAGAAATATTTCTAAAGTTAGACCATTCATAACCCAGAAAGATGCAGAGAAACTAAGTCCCGCATTTGTCACAACTAGACTGGACTACTGCAACGCCCTCCTTACAGGCCTCCCAAAAAAGTATTTAAATAAGATTGCAAAACTCAGCAGCGAGACTCTTAACAAGAACCAAGAGGTGAGATCACATTACTCCAGTTCTAAAATCATTACATTGGCTCCCAGTTTCCCACAGGAAAGATTTTAAGGTCCTCCTGCTTGTTTATAAAACTCTAAATGTCTCAGGACCAGCCTATTTTACAGACTCTCTAAAATCTTGTTCCCCAAATGGCACTCAGATCTTCCACAGCTAACCTGCTAATGGTACAAAATTCCACCCACAGAAAAATTGGAGATGCTGCCTTTTTTAAGTATGCTCCAAAACTGTGGAACACAACCAAAAAATATCAAAGAAGCATCATCTATTGATATATTCAAAAAGCTGTTAAAAACATATATTTTCACTTTAGCCTTTAACTTAGTCAGCACCCAAATGCTTTTTACGCCTTCCCTCTTTTTAATATGTTCCTCTACATTTCATATTTCTATTCGACAATGTGTTAGACTCTGAAGGATGTCCTTGCTTGGCTCCACTCTGCTTGCAATCTGTTCTATCTCTGCTTTTTCTTTAGTATTCTTTTTCTTTTCTTTTCCCAAAACTATTCTTTAGACTTTTTCTCTGCTATTTTTTTTATACACCTTATGGACAGAGGCTGTTTATACATCTAACCGGAATACCTTCTGAAGCCATCTTGAAGAATTAGAGCAATTCAACATGGACTCCAGCTGTACAGAATGTGCAGAGTGCTCTCGCCTAACATTAAGAGTGGCTAAACTAGAAAGCAGGATTTCCACCCTTTACAAAATACAGGATGGTGTAGAAATGTAAAGAAACACCACTTGCCAACCACCAAAGAAAAACTTTAGCTTGGTAACAGATACCAGCCGCTCTTAAAACCAGAGTTGCCCTACTTGAAACCCCCAGCAAAATCAAAAACCATTACCAGAGCAAACCCATCTAATCTACTGCCTATTACATGTCAAACTAAAATTGCTATGGGGGAAAGCAATAGTACCACCGTTAAATTAGCACTTTTAAACATCCGTTCACTTACAAATAAATCACTTCTAGTCAATGACTTAATAACCACAAACAACCTAGATTTTATTCTAAGTGAAACCTGGTTAGAACAAAGCTGCTTTTATGAGTGTCTGCAGAACGTTTAGGAGAGGAGGAGGTGTAGCAGCCCTTTTTAAAGATGTCTATCAATGTAAGCAAGTGTCATTTGGAAATTACCTGTCTTTCGAATATCTGGGAATGGTGTTAAAAGGTGCTCCACGCATTCTACTTGTCATTATTTACAGGCCTCCGAAATACTTTCCAGCCTTTGTTGAGGACTTTACAGAATTGCTATCAGCAATTTCCTCAGAGTTTGACTGTCTTGCTATTGCTAGAGATTCAAATATTCACATAGATAATGCAGAAAGCAATATGGTGAAAGATATTATAGCTGTTTTAAATACATTTGATTTGACACAACATGTACATGAATCCACACACAACCGTGGACACACCCTAGATTAGTGGTCCTCAAACCCTTCCATAAAGGGCCTAGTGTATGCTGGTTTTTGGTATTTCCCTTCAATTAGAGCATAATTAGGACCTAGACTGCCAGGTGAGGGGAGATACTAACCAATTAGTGAGCTACTCCATCAGGCTTGTACAAGGTAAAAGCGAAAACCTGCATACACTAGGCCCTCCATGGAAGGGTTTGAGGACCATTGCCCTAGACTTACTTATCAGTAAGGGCCTAAACATTTCATTGATTATTGTTAAGGATGTAGCACTATCTGATTATTTCTGTATTTTCTTTGTTATATTGATCTCTCCTAACATTGAAGCTAGATCTGTGTCTGTCAAAAAGAGATGCCTGGATGAAAACACTAGGGTGCTATTTATGAAGACTTTATCTTTAACACCAAGCATATCTGCGGACTCTGTAGATTTTCTCCTTGATTCCTTTAACTCAAAAGTTAAGAGTGCAATTGATGATATTGCTCCTGTGAAAGTCAGGAAGAAAAATGGCAGACAAAAGGCACCATGGAGTAACTCAACAACAGTTCAAAATAGAAAAATTTAGAGAAATTGCAGAAAATCTGAGCGCATGTGGCGGAAGACAAAACTTGAAGTCCATTATGACATCTATAAAAACACCCTTCATGCCTTCAATGTAAAACTAGGCAAAGCTAGACAGACCTTTTTCTCAAATATTATAAACAGCAACTTTAACAACACACACACTCTTTTTGCTACTGTAGAGAGACAAAAAAAAAAACAAGTCACATTCCAAGTGAAATGCTCTCAGACAGTAAATGCAGTGAGTTTGCTTCTTTCTTCTCAGAGAAAATCAATAATATCAGAAAGGTGATCACCACATCTTTGAGTTGCGCTGAAGTCAGACAGATCAGTCCACAACCTCAGAAATTAGTCACTATGTCTGTTTTTTAAAGCAATAAATGGTAACATTCTGGAAAAAACAGTACATCACCTTAAAACATCAACCTGTGCCCTTGACACACTTCTCACATCTTGGGTAGTGGGCTGTATTTCCATTTCCTAGGGTGGTGGGGTGAGTTGGGAGGACATAAATTGGGTAAGCCGTGACCAGTCTCACGCTCCCGTACAGTAGGTGGCGGTATATACACCTCTTAGACGGTTGCAATCTGCCAGTAGAAGACGAAGAAGACGCCTCTCCTGTTTGCATGAATTATCCTGGCGGTAAAGCGTGTTCAGGACTCATACAAAGGAATTATCTAAAGAAACATACATGGAATCATTAATCCAAGGAACTCTGCAACAGTATTCCAAGGTAGAGCAAACTGCTTTACCACTGTATACCAAGGTAAGAGTGAGATATGATCACTTAGCTACGCATTCTTAAACTAGGAATTCTGGCTACACATTAGCTTCAGTACTACCAACTAGATAGGTAGTGTAAAACACTTTGTCATGTGACATGGAACGATACCTGAGTCGCACTTGTCAAAAACACTGACGTATCGGGTTTAAAACGAGGCATAAAAAATGAACATTTCGAATGCGTGAGACCGTGGCTGAGAGATTTGTGAGAGTATTGCAAGATTGAGCCATCAGACACAAGATGGACCAACAACATCAGATGTTTATTATTGGATATATATTTATATCTTTGACATTCTGTAGCTATAAATCATTTACACACACAAATCGTCAACTGCGTATCCCGGCGAGGGGTCGCAGGCCTTTATACAATTACAAATGTATATTTGTTTTATTGCCAGGGGTTGGTGATAACCTGTGGTCACTCCTGGAAAATAGAGTCAGTGACACCAGGAGAAGTATTGGCTAGTGCCAATGCTATGCTTAAAGTTCAACGGTACCTAGCAGATGCATACCTGGGCCCGTATTCATAAAGATTCTAAGAATCCTCTTAGAAAACTCCTAATTTAGCTTAAAAACTTTTACGTAGGAGTCTAAGCTTAAGATCGATTCCAGACCGATCTAAGAGCAACTTTGAGCAAGGAAAAGACAAACTCTTATCTTATAGTGAGGAGGCGGGGCTGACCCCGTTGCTATGTATGACACAATCTTTTGAAGACTGTGATTGGTTGGTTGTCCAAGAAGGAAAAAACTGAGCGATTTTAAGTATTCCGTGAAACTGTCACGGATTTAGAAGTTAAGTGTAGGGCTGGGCGATATGGCTGAAAACTCTATCACGATATAGGTTTTTCATATTGGTCGATATCGATAATTATTGATCCGTTTTATGACATATTTAGAATAAGGAGCAGGAAAAAAATATTAAATTTAAACATTTTTATTTTAAATTTAAACTTCCACTGATTATAATCCCCTTAGTTATGAAGGCAGAAATGTCAACACAACCATGGAAAACACTCAAATAATTAAAATGTAAACATAAGTCTAAAATCACAATGAACACTTAACAATTATCTGTTACACTAAGGTGCAAAACTAGAATACGGTGAACCCTCGCTATATCGCGTTTCACCTTTCACGGTCTCGCTGCTTCACGGATTTGCAGGATGCAGCGGCTCAGTCAGAAGTGAAATACACGCGAGTCACTATTTGTCCTACTGTACTTTGTATTTTTTTTCATAATCATTTTTCATTTTCTCCCGTTCTAATCCAATAACTCGGGTCGCGGTGGGGCGGTGCTGATCTCCGCAATTTAAAGCCTTCAGTTCGTACCCAGCAAACATGGAGCTGGCGGACCACCGGCGGTTACAGCTGATGGTCCACTAGCTTTTTGCTCATCGTTTAACTGGCGGTCCGCCAGCGGGAGTGTTGGCGAATGAGCGGTCTTCCGGCGGGTGAGCAGAGTTTTAGACAGAGGTCCTCTGGGAATCCTACGTACAACTTCTGCACCAATTTACTGATTTTTGTTAAGAAAGATAAGCATTGACATGATCTGGGGTCAGACGCGATCGCAACCTTTTGACCGCCAGTTCAGCCGCAGAAACACCGGCTCTGGGGACTGACGTTACCGAGATGCACAGATACCTCAGCGCTAACTTGGCCATCCCGGGGAGAGATGGCAAAGTGAGCGGAGTGAGCGTTTGCAAATCCCGCTCCTATCTCACTGAGCGGTTGTCCAATGACCATGTAGCCTACACGAAAAACAAACCGTTTTTAAAGTACAGTAATATACAAATGTTAATACAAGACAGTGCAATCTCATACAAATGTACTGTATGTATTTTCTATATAGTGAAGATAAATTGTAATGTTAACACACTTAAAAGATTCCATGTGGTCACACAACGAAAGGCTATAGGCTATAACGTAATACAAAGACAATGAATTAAATGTTTTAATTGATCGTTTTATAACTCGGTCTAACCAGTAGATAGTGTACGCACCTCGTTCCTATAGTCTTTTGCGGGAGAGAGCCTGTCTTTTCATATTCCATAAAGACTCATCAAGTAGAAGTTTCGAAACGTTTCACGAAGCCTCGACACAAATGTTTCAATTGTCTCAAATGTTTCAAATGCTTCGTTTTGACCATCACTACTTAGCAATATTGAACAACCACAAATGGATACTTCCCAGTAGGCAACACGCAAGCGGGCCACCGGCGGCACGCCTGCTTTTTGCCACCGCGGCCGCTGAGCTTTTTTGCAAGCCGCCTTTTTGCCGCGGTCGCCCCACCGGTGGGCCGCTTTCAATAAACAATACCCTGATCAGCGGCGCACCCGCGGCAAGCCGGTTTTTTGCCCAGAACCCAGCGGGATGCCTCATACCCCAGGTATTAGGCTTTTTAATATTAATAAATAATATAATCAGATTTCACTTGCATCACAAATGACAACGCATTTAATTAAATCCTTACATTTTATTTTTCAAATAGTGCAAGGGCAAGATGAAGTTGAAAAAAACTGTGCATTATTCAGCAACATACAACCCGGCTAGCATAGAGCTGGCGGGACACAGGCGAAGTAAAATAGACAAGCTTTTTTCTTTAATATATATTTTAGAACTGAATTCAATTTAGAATTTTAAAATAAACTTAACTGTGTTTGTATTGTATTTGAATGTTTATTCTTTATTCTTTAATTACCTGATAAATGCTAACGTCGATTGAATGTAGAATAATTTATTACTGTTATTGCTTAACATGATTGCGTTTACTTATCAGTTTAATGCAGTGCTGCCTTCCCGGGATGCTATGCGGGCACGTTGAAGTCGAGTGACGTCACCCATAGGAATAGAGCGAGATGTGACGCGACAGAAGTGTAGCACGGACAAGTGGATCAGTACGGTTAGTTTATCTTTCCGAGTCAGAGCTCGGAGTCGGAGCTCGGAACGTTGCCTAGCAATGCGCACCACACGCCCCCTTTTACTCGGACATCCGACTTTACCACTCGGAGAACTCAGAGGTAATTTACTCTGTATAGTTATTAACAAATTAATAACCAGGGTTCAAAATTAACTTTATCATCCAAAAAAGTGAAATGAAAGCAATAGTGTTTGTTTTCCTGAGATTCATTTTGCTGTGGATCCCTCCAAGAATGCCTAATCTGTTTATCTGATCTGCGCTCGGTGGTGAAGTGTGAGCACCACTCCGTCAACAACACATGAAATTGCTAGACAGAAGGTTGTGTAATGTGAGGAGTACAGCGATTTTTGTAGTTGAAAAGTTGTTGTGTATTCTTGGCCTTACCATAGCATCACTTTCATTCTGTATGTTATTTTTACAGTTATCCTTAAATGTTACTTATTCCCAGGGGCGTTTCTGGCTAATCTGGCGCCCTAGGCGAGATCTCAAAATGGCGCCCCCACCCCCCCAAAAAATAGCCAGGGAAAATAACTCTTTATTTTTATACTATAAACACAAAATAAATACAAGTGCTTTAGCAGGTTAATCGCGTGTTTTTAGACTGTCTTTGTTTTACTAAAAACATTACAGACTGGAATTAGCAAATGAAAATGACAAACTAACAACTCTGCAATGATGTAGGACATCACTCTGCAAAAGACCAACAATTTCTGGAAGGGATATATAGCTGGGTTTTAACAAACGTATAGAAAAATAGTGAGGGGAAAAAAGTCTACAAATTTGATGCGCAATATCTCCGGCTCTAATGAACCCACATAGACAATCTACCACTTATTATTTGCAACCAAATCTCTTCTTTCCAATGGTACCAGACAATAGTTGCTACCATGTAGGGTTCATGAGATAATCACGTGTGATGGGCTTTTATTTTGAGGATTTCTCCTTATACCGGACCTGTGAAATCATTTATAGTGTTGCTGGCAGATTGCCAGTGCATACCCAAACATCACTCCACCGCCCGTGACTGACAACGTATATGTATTAAACAAATGCATGTGTTAACCTATATTGACAATGTATATTTAATGAAACCAATACATCATGTGAATTAATGGTGAGCTGGTTTTCCATCTCTTAAATATCTGTCTAAAGGACATGAGACGGTGATAAAAACGCAAACTGCAAGGGACTATTTCTTTACCGGTTAAAAAGTACCTTGTCATCACGATATAGATCGTGGATGAACGTGTTCTAGACAAATATGCCCATATTTATAACCATTTATGGTGGTCTTTGGACTGCTTTGCTTAAAATCTAAAATTTTAGCATATATACACTTTAAAAACAAAAGGTTATAAATAGCACTAAAAGTGGTTCATGGCTTGTAATCATAGGTGGTATATAGCACTTAGTGGTTCCCCTATCTTTAAAAATGGTGCTATGTAGAACCATAAGAGTTTCAATATAAAACCTTAACCACCCCAAAGAACCGCTGAAGAACCAAACTGGGCTTAACAGGTTCTTTAAATAGTTAAGGTGCTATATAGCATAGGGATGGGTACCGACCCCTGTACTTTTACTGGTACCGACCAAATCACATTGGTATTACCGAGTATTGGTTCATGTAAAATCATTCGGTGCCACATTTCGGTACCTGAGAGCGAATCTCTCGTGAGATTACTTCACATCTGCAGCTTGTCAATTGCGTTTTTTTCTCCATTGCAGCGTGATGCAGACAGGCAATTTTTACTTTGTATCTTTACATTAACCATAAGCCTTGCCAAACCGTTACCCTAAACTTAAACACTTTGAAACCTTGCTGTTAAACCCATCTAAAATATATTAGAAGAACACGTTTTATTGAAATGCTACGTCGTGATGCTTCCAAATTAAATACATTCATTTTGAAAAGTGCTGAGAGATACGAAAAGGAAATGTGTTAAAAAACACGGAAAAAAATGAGAAAATCGTATCCGTTTACATGAATCAACAGATTAAAATTGCGTGACAAATTACAATATATTACGAAATGCCGTGAGGCTGCATTGGTTAGTAACCTCATGCCTAATCTTAACCGTGAATGTTGTAATCATGGTTGTAATATAATTAATTTGACCGCTATGGAATGTGTTCCGGGGCATTCCAGTTTACGAATACGAGAACCCCCACCAGCACGAGAACGCCCATTTGTGGCTGCAGTTGGATGATATTGGAGCCGAAAGCGGTCAGAAGTGTGGCTACACTTTTCTAAAATTGATACAGCCAGAGACAACACTCGTTGTAATATTTGCGATGTGATATAGAAAGCTAGCATGGCAACACGTCAAACCTAAGGAAACACCTTCTCAAACAGACAACTGGTTGTAATATTTGCGACGTGATATGCAAATGGGACCTTATTATAATTGCCCGCAGCTATCAATAGTAGTTCCGAAGACGTTGAGCCCTCCAGGGACAAAACTTCAGGGGAGCATAACATCAAATTCATTGTCATGTTCAGGTAAAATAATACCTACAGTAGTTGGATAAATTGTTGTTGGAGATAAGTGGGCTTTATCATTACTTTATCATTATAGCATCATTATCATAAGCATTTCAATAGCGTATTTTTAACACAGCTTAGGACATGTCGACGACTCATGTTATTTAACGTTCATCATCATAACAGTATTTGGCTGTGTATCACCTTAGCTAACTAGCCAACATCAAGCATAAATGTAATCAATTAAGCAATCAGATTTTAATGTATATATATATTTTATGTGCTGCCACCTTTAGCCACATCTCTTTAGATCCAAAATAATTACTGTTGGGTATCGGTATCAAATTCAAGGTATTGGTATTGGTACTGGTATTGGTTCAAATGCGAACGGTACCCAACCCTAATATAGCACCACTCAGGGCAGCTGACAGTGGGGGACAACCGGGTATGTTGTCCCGGGCCCAGTCCTGAGGGGGGGGCCCAAATTTTGTTTTTGCACAGTCATTCTTTTTAGCGGGGGGCCCAAAATGTGGAGTTTGTCCCGGGCCCACTGATTCCTGTCAGCAGCCCTGGCACCAGTACTTCTCCAGCGGTTCTCCAGCGGTTCTATGAGGTGCTTAAGGTGCTATATGGCACCTCTTATGGTTCTACATGGCACCATTTTTAAAGATCTGTGCTTGGTTCCCCTATGATTACAAGTCATTAACCACTTTTAGTGCTATTTAGAACCTTTTTGTTTTTAGAGTGTAGTGCAGATTGCGATATATTGTAGACAGCTGCTTTTCAAAATGTGCATAAAAGACATCCCACTATACTTCTGTCTCCTTTCTTCCTTATCTTTCCTCTTCTTTCTAAACTGTGCCCCCGATGGCTTTGATCATTTCATAGTAGCCTCCTTACAGAACCACATTCAACAATGAATGTTCAACAGGCGTTTGACACTGACGTCACTCACCCAGCATCCACACATGTCCTGTGAAAACGCTGTCTCTTAAGATGTCAATATCATGACGAATAAATCAAATAAATTAGTCTGGAGTTTAATATATTATTTAGTATGATTATAAAAATACATAAAAATTGATTGCCCCGATACAAATTATATATATTTTTGGAAGGGGAGAGGGGGAGCCCTATCGGCGCCCCCAAGCAGATGGCGCCCTAGGCGACCGCCTATGTTGCCTATGTCTAGAAACGCCCCTGTTTATTCCATTGTTATTTTCCTGTCCCATCTACATACCAACTGATTTCCTCACTAATTTAGAACTAATTTTCACAAACTCTAAATTTTTTACCTCTTCCTACTTTATCCATTCCTCCTTTTTGCCATGGATTCTAATAATTAAAAACTCCCTTGACATCAAGCTCATTGCCTTAAAAAGATGGAAAAAAGATGGATATATAACAGCAATTAGTGGACCCAGCTTTTACTACTCACAACTTCCCTGGTCGTCCTCTGCTGCTAGAGGTTGGAGTTCCTCTCTTCTCTCTTGACTGGCACAGAAATCTCCACCATTGCTGTGTTCTTAAGATCAGAGAGTATTTTATAAAGAACAATAGTGTAGAAATATGACAAACACCCTCTTTTGGGTTCAAAGGAAATGTATGTTCAGCCCTACTCCACACTTTGAGTCCCAGGCCTCTTCCAGTAACACCTTCTCTCTGGTTCTGCAGGGAGGTCAAATATGAGAAGACAGCGGAGTCTGAAGAGGGAGTCTGTGCGGCTGGTCGACTGCAGGAAAACATCAGAGATGGGTGGGTTCATCTAACATTTTGTCATTATTGTGTCTGAAAATTATAGTTAGAAAAACATATGTCTCAGTCATCTGTCTCTATTCAGAATAAATACATTCCATGAGTTCCTATACAATAAAATATTCCATAAACTATGGTTTATTGGTTGCAAATGATATGTCTGTACAAAACTGAAAGTTTATTAACAAAGTGATTTAAGACCATAGTGCAAAACTGAGTACACCCCAATTAAGCTTTTGGAAATAGAAATTGGTAAAATGCTAATTTACTGGAATTCAACAACAGATAAGTCTAACCAATCATAAAACAGGATGCAAAATAATTCACAATTAAGGGTGGTATTTAACCTATACAATATCCTCACAGTCAATGCTGACAATCAAAAACAAACATACAGGTTAGGATCTCCAGTCAGTGCCCCTGATGTAAGCACTGGCTTAGATCTGGAGTTCGTCCCTGGGCTCTGTAAATGGCTGCCCACTGCTTCCTTGAGGGATAGGTTAAATGCAGAGAATGAATTTTGCTACATGTATGTAACCAATAATGTACCTTTACCTTATTATGACACCACATAGAAAAGAAATGTCACAAGTCTTGAGAAAATTGTAATTGCTTTACACAAATGTCAGGACTACAAGACAAAGAGTAAAGCTTTGCTAATCAGTTGGAATACAGTTGCAAAAGTTAATGAATAATAATTCAAAAAGGATGGACTTGTGGCAAGCAGTCTGAGATGTCCAGGACATCCACAGAAGCAAACAATTTGAAATTAGCGTTTTTGTCTTATGAGGAAAATCACATGCAAGTTCATCACAGTTAGCTAAAGCTGTGGACCGCTAATATGAGATCACTGTTTCACGTGACACGATACGACATATGCTGCACGGAAGTGGCATGCATGGGTGTCATCCACGAAGGAAGCCACTACTGAAGCTAGGGCTGCACGATTATGGCCAAAATGATAATCACAATTATTTTGAGATCAGTATTGAGATGACAATTAGTTATCACGATTATTTCATCCATCCATCCTCATCCGCTTATCTGAGATCGGGTCGCGGGGGCAGCAGCTCCAGCAGGGGACCCCAAACTTCCTTTTCCCAAGCCACATTAACTAGCTCTGACTGGGGGATCCCGAGGCCAGGTTGGAGATATTATCCCGCCACCTTGTTCTGGGTCTTCCCTGAGGCCTCCTCCCAGCATCCTTACCAGATGCCCAAACCACCTCAACTGGCTCCTTTCGACACAAAGGAGCAGCAGCTCTACTCTGAGATCCTCACGGATGACTGAGCTTCTCATCCTATCTCTAAGGGAGCTGCCAGCCACCCTCCTGAGGAAACCCATTTTGGCCGCTTGTACCCTGGATCTCATTCTTTCGGTCATGACCCAGCCTTCATGACCATAGGTGAGGGTAGGAACAAAAACTGGATAGAAACGAAAACTGCCCGGTAGATTGAGAGCTTTGCCATCTGGCTCAGCTCTCTTTTCGTCACAACGGTGCGATATATTGAGTGTAATACCGCCCCTGCTGCGCCGATTCTCTGACCAATCTCCCGCTCCATTGTTCCCTCACTCGCGAACAAGACCCCAAGGTATTTGAACTCCTTCACTTGGGGTAAGGACTCATTCCCTACCTGGAGTAGGCACTCCATCGGTTTCCTGCTGAGAACCATGGCCTCAGATTTAGAGGTGCTGATCCTCATCCCAGCCGCTTCACACTCTGCTGCGAACGGATCCAGTAAGTGCTGAAGGTCACAGGCTGATGATGCCATTAGGACCACATCATCTGCAAAAAGCAGCGCTAAGATCCTTAGCCCACCGAACTGCAACCCATCCCCACACCGACTACGCCTCGATATCCTGTCCATAAATACTACAAACAGGATTGGTGACAAAGCGCAGCCCTGGCGGAGACTACCCTCACCGGAAACAAGTCCGACTTACTGCCGAGAACCCGGACACAGCTCTCGCTTTGGTCATACAGAGATTGGATGGCCCTAAGAAGGGACCCCCTCACCCCATACTTCCGCAGCACCTCCCACAGTATCTCCTGGGGGACCTGGTCATACGCCTTCTCAAATCCACAAAACACAAGTAGACCGGATAGGCATACTCCCAGGCCCCCTCCAGGATCCTTGCGAGAGTAAAGATCTGATCCGTTGATCCATGATCAGGACGGAATCCGCATTTTTCCTCTTCAACCTGAGGTTCGACTATTGGTCAAACCCTCCTTTCCAGCACCTTAGAGTAGACTTTACCAGGGAGACTGAGAAGTGTGATATCTTTGTAATTGGCACACACCCTCTGGTTCCCTTTTTAAACAGGGGAACCACCACTTCTTTGGCACTGTCCCAAACCTCCACGCAATGTTGAAGAGGCGTGTCAACCAAGACCGCCTCTCCACACCCAGAGCTTTCAGCATTTCTGGACTGATCTCATCAATCCCTGGGGCTTTGCCACTGTGGAGTTGTTTGACTACCTCAGTGACTTCCACCAGGGAAATTGACGACGATCCCCCATCATTCTCTAGCTTTGCCTCTAATATAGAGTGCGTATTAGTCGGATTCAGGAGTTCCTCAAAGTGCTCCTTCCACTGACCTATTACCTCCTCCGTTGAGGTCAACAAAGTCCCATCCTTACTGTATACAGCTTGGATGGTTCCACGCTTCCCCGTTCTTAGGTGGCAGGCGGTTTTCCAGAAGCACTTTGGTGCAGACCGAAAGTCCTTCTCCATGTCTTCTCCGAACCTTTCCCACACCCGCTGCTTTGCCTTTTTCGCGGCAGACGCTGAAGCCCTTCGGGCCCTTCGGTACCATGCAACTGCCTCTGGAGTTCTCCGGGTTAACATATCCCGGAAACCCTTCTTCAGTCGGACGGCTTCCCTGAACTACTGCTGTCCAACACGGCATTCGTGGGTTACCGCCCCTTGAGGCACCCAAGACCCTAAGACCACAGCTCCCCACCGCAGCTTCAGTAATGGAGGTTTTGAACATTGTCCACTCGGGTTCAATGCCCCCAGCCTCCACAGGGATGCACGAAAATCTCAGCTGGAGGCGTGAGTTGAAAGTCTGTTGGACAGTGGCCTCCTCCAGACGTTCCCAATTCACCCGCACTACCCGTTTGGGTTTACCAGGTCTGTCCAGAGTCTTCCCCCACCCCCTGACCCAACTAACCACCAGTTGGTGATCGGTTGACAGCTCCGCCCCTCTCATTACCCGAGTGTCCAGAACATACGGCCTCAGATCAGATGAAACGATTATAAAATCAATCATTGACCTTTGACCTAGGGTGCTCTGGTACATAGGGATGCTCATTATTGTACAATGTTCGAACATGGTGTTCGTTATAGACAACCCATGACTAGCACAGAAGTCCAACAATGAACAACCACTCAGGTTTAGATCAGAGAGGCCATTCTTCCCAATCACCCCTCTCCACGTGTCTCCATCATTGCCCACGTGCACGTTGAAGTCCCCCAGCAGAACTATGGAATCCCCAACTGGAGCCCCATGTAGGACTCCAAGAAGACCGAATACTCTGAACTGAAAACAGTCAGTTTTCCCCCCAGCAACCCTCTCGTCCACCGGGGTAAACTCCAACATAGCGGCGCTCAGCCGTGGACTTCTGAGTATCCCCCGCCTGGCCCCTCACACCCTGGGCAACTCCGGAGAAGAAAAGAGTCCAACCCTTATCCAGGATAATGGTTCCAGAACCGAGACTGTGCACAGAGTTAAGCCCCACCAGCTCTAATTGGTAGCGCTCCACCTCTCGCACAAGTTCCGGCTCCTTCCCCCACAGGGAGGTGACGTTCCACATCCCCAGAGCCAGCCTCTGCTGCCCAGGTCTGGTCCGTCGAGGACCCTGAACTTGACTACTCTCATTTGGCAGCGCACCCGACCCCAGCGGTTCCTCCCACAGGTGGTGGGCCCATGGGATGGAGGAGGTGCCACGTTGCTTCTTCGGGCTGTGCCCGGTCGGGCTCCGTGGCAAACCCGGCCACCAGGCGCTCGCTGACGAGCCCTCCATACGGGCCTGGCTCCAGACGGGGGCCCCGGGTTTCCTTCGGGCAGGGTCTCTTCTACCTTGGTTGTTTATGTTTTTTTTTTTCATGATTATTTGTTCAACCAAAACAATTTGTCACATAGGCGAATTATACCAGATTTCACATTCGTATTGTGCTACATTCCTGCTAATGTACAAATATGTGCATAAAATAAAACAGTTCCTCTTATTCATCAAATTTGCCCCAAGGACAAAAAATCCTGTTAGGCATATGCCAGGTACTCACAGTAAAGTGCCAGTGTTAGGGTCAGTGGTGGGCCGTCAGGGCCTGCAAGGCCTTCTCTGCAGGCCCAAAGATAATCAGAATCAGAAATACATTTTTGTACTTCTTCAATATATTTTTTCATTAACACTATATATATTTTACAAAGTTCATTTTAATTAGTCGATAAGGTAATTTTATTAATACAGTACGTTATTTTCAGTTGCCTTGCTTTCTAGCGCAGCTCATATAAATGAAAGCTTTTATCCAATAAGAATTTTTCATCTGTGTTGTCTCCGGGTAGACTGGGGTATTCAGAATTCAGCCCATCAGGACCATGTTGTTGATTGGTAATAAATATGACAATCAGATTTCGACTTTACCATGTTGGGTGTGTTCTTTGACCAACTAAAGTGTTTCTGCAAGCCTAGCCTTACGATAGCATAGTTTATGTAGCTGGTAGGAGTGGCAGTTCAATAAAGTTCAATAAAAAAATGAGTAACACTTTACAATACGGGTGCACTAATACGCATTAATTTATGCTTAACTAATGCACAGATAATAATGAATTAATGTGTATCTTGTCATTATCTAAGCTATTCATTAATAATTGCCACATCAGGAACTAATTAAGAGTATGTCTGATTAATATATTAGTTCATACAGTAATTGTTATTAATAAATGATTAATTTTGGATTAATTCCCTAAACTCATTTTTTTACTTAATAGTGTTAATTAATATGGTAATTACCACAATGAGCCAAAGCCTTGTATTTCAACTTACAGGTATAATACAGGTAAACTAATATGCATTAATACATGATTAATTACTGCATTGTTAGTGCAAATTAATGTGTAGTTTAATACAATTACTAAATGATGAGTTATTAATGATGTGCCTCAACAAGTAAAGTCACAATATAATTATATATTTGCAAATCATTAACTAATGACTAATTTATCATTAATGACCATCACTAGAGTTTATAAAAGCTGTTTATTAACACTCTCCAAAACACATTTACATAACAAATTACATTAAAACATTACATTAAAACAACATATAAAATTAAATAACTTATACTCCCCTTTCTATGACAACTGTACTGAACTGCCTAAACACAAAAACCTAGCTCATGGGCTGAGCTGTACTAAAGGAAAAAGAGTGGGGATGATTAAGGTTTAAAAAATCAATTTCAGAGACATGAGTAGCAGTTAGGGCGCGGTTGATGAAATAACATCTGAACCATTCGGTTCGCTTGTCTCGGTTCGGTGCGTGTGTGCGTCGCACGGTTCGTCTATATACTGCTAATGTAGGCTACACAAACCATAGATATCCATTATAAAGGCTAGATGACTTAATGCGGGAGTCTCTAACGTCATCACCGGCGGCCATCTTGTCACAGGCAAGCTTGGTGGGCTCTATGGTACCTGATGTAAGGTGAGTGATCGCAAATACTCTAATCTCGCTGAAATCTTGACGGATTTACAAACAGTTTAGTTTCTTACAAATGTTATTAACGTGGCTATTCTGGATGCTTTACATATAATATGCAATTTTTTCAAAAAGTATGCAGTGTCATAACTACATCTCTGACTTTTTTAACAAACCAGACCGTTTGAAAATCGGTAGAAAATTGAGCATGTTATGGTTATTTCAAAGTACATGCACCATTAACACACAATGTTATGAGTAAGCGAGCTGTCTGTGGCAAGATGGCCGCCGGGTGCAGACGTCGACCTCCATTGGCTAGCAGCGCTGACGAGACATCTAGCTTTTATAATGGATATCTATGACACAAACCACCTACTGCCATTGTGAACGCTTTCAACACATTTGATAAAACACATGGCGTTCTGAATACGATCTCATATTTCACAAAAAACATCACCGAAATGTGTTTTTGAAGACATTTTAAGGTAGAAATAGGCCATACATTTTGATTTTGATCCAGCTGCAGCCCTGCAGACGTCACTAGTGGCTTGTGGCTAACCCACATCACCAGTCGCTAACCTAGCACCTACGGCTAACCTTCAACTTCTGTTTTCTGAGTTTTGGGCGGAGTGTCTGTCAAAGCATGCATACACTGTAGATGTAGGTTAACTGTATACTGTCCATATGTTTAATGTAATATAACAAATTTCGTAACAAAACCGAAAATAAAAAGTAATTAATTTAAACTTTTTTTTGAGTGAGAACTGTGTTCCGGAAATTACGAAATGGAAATACGAGGGTTAACCATAGGGGTGGTGGGTCTGCGGTGCTGCGGATAATGTGTTTCATTTAGTTTAATACATTTCATAAGGGAAATATTCATTTTTGCCGTAAAGAAGTAATTAATTTAACCTCAGCTTGTTTTCAGTGCAAGATGTTTCCGGAAATTACGAAAACGGAAGTTGTAGGGTTAGCTGTAGGTGCTGGGTTAGCCACAGGTGAGGTCTGCGGGGCTGCAGCTGGATGCTATAGCCCGGGATTTCCACTAACTGCGGAACGGCTGCAGATCGGCTCCGCTGCGTGTCGGCTCCGTGCTCCGCCATCATTCAATACCCACCAGGTCCGTAGTGGTTGCGGAACGGCTGACAGTGACTATACGAGGACCTTCGCAAATTCACGTATGATCGCGCGATATAACAGCATATTTACTGTACTGAGTTGCTGCGGAGCTCTCCGGCATCCGGCAGAAATAGAAGCTCTGCGTATCTGCTCCGCAGGGCTGCGGATCGCCGGAGCTGGGACGGAGTCGGAACGCAGCCGTTCCGCAGTCAGTGAAAATACCAACATTGACTTTAATGGAAACCT
>JACXGM010014888.1:0-21692 GCA_016801145.1 Umbra pygmaea | reverse complement strand
CCACCTGTACAAACCTATACATCACTCCACTGTGGTTCGTGTGCGTGTGTGCGCACTGTTGAACCTGCGCTCCTGCTTGTTTCGGGATTTGCAAGCGGTGTATGTACTCAGTCAGGGCATAACCTTTTTCACCAAGAGGAATCACATCC
The DNA here is from genome assembly GCA_016801145.1 of Umbra pygmaea. Classification (NCBI taxonomy): domain Eukaryota; kingdom Metazoa; phylum Chordata; class Actinopteri; order Esociformes; family Umbridae; genus Umbra; species Umbra pygmaea. The sequence continues at coordinate 21,543 of JACXGM010014888.1, read as the reverse complement.
AACCATTTCACCAAAGAAATGTAGAACTATTATAATAATTGTACGAGGGCATAGCTCACCGAGGAGATGACTCTAGCCATGCAGTGCGCCCTCTTTGTTCCAATGCTGCAGTTTAGAAAAATAGAGACACGCGTCCCACCCGGCCACCGGGCTACCATATTTAGAACAAACATCCTGGCATCACATATGATCTGAATGTTGATTGAATTAAAGTTTTTGCGATTGATAAATGCGTAATCATTCATGGATGGTGGCTACAGACGCAGTATCAATCGCCCAATTCTCCCCAATTGGAAACCCAGCAATCTCATAAAATTGTATTTTAGTCATAGTTTGAATATACCAGGCAGAAAGGGACTTCATAGCTGCTAAAATGGCTGGCATACTTCGACTATTGTTGGCTGTCATATATACCAGACCTGTCCCTGATCTCCCGCTGAAACGTCCCAATGTAGAGAGCGCGAATTAAGGTCATCCAGATCTGCCATCTCTTCGACTATAGGACTGCCAAAGCGCTTGTTTAAATAATATATACATATTATTTGATTCAATTTGTTGTTTGCCTAATTTCTGCCCTCATGTTATAGGCCACCGCGAAGTGAAAGGGAAAAAATAAACCACTTAATAGCAATGTGCTGTATTTCTGAAATGTAATTTGCAATATGGTGTAGTTGCGATACAGACATATTCATCTATGATTGCTGGTTCAACAATTCACTGAACCGGGTGGTTATACCATGAACACCGCTAGTCACACTATAGAATTTGCGTACACGAAGTCAGACCAGACGTGAGATTTTATCGCAGCCTACGATCACGTTCAAATTGATAAATCCCTTGCTTTGCGTAGAAATAGCCGTACGCCCGTCGTACGCCTGTTTTAGGTCGTACGCACGTTTCATAAATGAGGGCCAATGTCCAGGCATTGTTCTCTGCTAAGTTCAACTTGTCTTCTTGGAAATTATAATTCTTCAAACTCAATGATTCAGATCAAGCAACCTTTGTCATAAGACTTCAAAAACCATCTTGTTTAAATTTGTCCCTCACTGTTTCAGAAATGTCGCTTATAACATAGTGAACAACAACCACATTTATTGTGAAAGCATACTTTTAAACACACATTGTAAACTTTACAATAAACATGTTTTTAGAAATAACATTAAGTTAGGGTTTTCTTTGATCTTCCATGGTAACAATTTGAGTGCTGTTTGAACCCTACTGCTTGTGAAGGGGGAAAAAAAACATTTTGTGTATCTGGAGGCAGGCAGTCGTCAGTGTGTGTCTTACACGCTCCCCTTCCCCCAGCAGTAACCCCACAGGGTGCTAATGAAATATCTATTATGTTCCTCCAAATGTCATTTCCAAGGCCCTGTGGCCCATTCCAACACGATTTGTGTCGACATGTGACTTCACACTTGAGCCGGAATGGCTGCCCTAGAAATTACAGTTGCTCAGAGAAATCTGTGTTTGCTTATGGGTTGCAGAGGGACTGTAGAGACAGCATTATTAATTGGATCCAGCAGATTAAGTGGTTCCCCTTTTAGGCGGCAAACGCCGTCTGCCTCATTTACTCACATTTAGGAAAAGCTGCAGCAGCAGAACACAAAGTTAAATGTCATGCCTTCAGGTTTCAGGTTTTACTTCTGCACACCAACGAGCTTAAGCAAACCTTCAGAGAATGCATATTAATGAGACAATTCGTACACGGTAATATGTCTGAACGTGTTCCATTTGTTTTCATGTCGGGTTGTCATAAAGGTGCAGGTTGAATTACATTGGATGAAGTCTATTTGTAATGCCATTTCAGGGCCATCCATTAAACATGGTTTTCAACTAGTAATTTCAGTGTAACTAACATACCAAAGTACCTCTGTGAATGAGGCTTAGAGAAAAGATGGGGGTTTTAACCACACAGAGAGACTCAATTAAATCAAGCACAAAGCTTTGGTGTCAGAGGTACACACTTGGCTGAAACCCCATACCCTTATCCTCCAGACGGCTCAAAGCTCAATCCTTTATTTTGCCTTGATATATCTCCTTTTTACCACTAGTCTCTCATTTGATAGGAGAACAAAGTATCTAGTAACAAAAAGGCCCCAATCTCAGCTGTCTAAACCTAAACCAGACTCTTTTCTGTTTTTCTGTTTTTGTCTTTTCCTCTGAAGGATCTCATGGCCATCGACCTGGAGCCCTATCGTTTCTGTGGTGTCAATATGACCGGCTTCCGGATCCTGAATGTGGATAACCCCCAAGTGGCCTCCATCGTGGAGAAGTGGTCCCAGGAGAGACAAATTCCCCCTAAGCCTGACTCAGGCCTCCTGGAGGGGATCATGACGGTATGTTTTTGGTCTGTTGTTGTTCTGGAATTTGTACAGCCTCATTACAACTGCAAAACTGCAGTTTTATCAAAATGTGTTTTCTGGAAATTCAGACTTTGAAAATATGTGAAGTTCAATAAAAATATATATTCCGGTCATGGGTTCAAGCCCGACCATGAGTTATCTGACTTTCTTTCCCCTGCACGGGGCAGCACAAAATTGGCATAGCCCTGCTTGAGATTTGGGTTGGATAAGTCAGATAAGTCTATCCTGCCACGTCACTCTCCAGCAACTCCTTGTGTTCAGATCAGGTGCATGTGATTTCAATTGGCTCAACAGTGTGAAAAGAATCGGCGGCTCGGGCGACGTGGTTGGATGAATTGTATGCACGCCCCATGTCATCCCATAGATCTGTAAAAGGAGTTGCAGAGCTGCCAACAATGTAGGATTAGAGAGGGAATTGGGAAGGGAGGAAAATCTGGATAAATCACAAAATAATTTAATAAATTTAAAAATATTTATTCATAATAATGCACATGAATGCTCATAATTATATTACATAAATTTCAAGGTGATTTCATCCATATTGGGTGAACAGTTCATTGCAGCAGGGATTGTGTATCACTCCTTTTTTGGTAGAGTAAAATAAATACACAGATGTATGATATGTATATTAAAATAGTAAAATATTTACTAGTTTTTTAATATATTCCAACCACACAATTACTATAACAAGTGTCTTGGTTGAGTAATTGCAATTTAGTATTTTAATGTATGTAGTTTGGTGTTTGAACTATTTTTCATTCAATGTTTTGTATTATAATTGTAATATTATTTTTGGACCCAAGGAAAAATACCTGCTATATTGGTCATGACTAAAGGGTGTAACACTGGAATCCATTCAAGTAAATAATGTACACATGTATTGTTATTATAATTATATACTGTATTATTAATGTACAGTAGATCATTTAGTTTTCTACCTGCAAGTGATGCTACACGTTTATGTACAGTACCCTTACTACTACAACAACATTATTATTACTATTGTCAAGAATACTACTACTGTGTGTAACGCTAGACAAGCTCATACTGGTTATAATGATAGTACATTTGAACCCTTCTATCTTTATAATGTCAGATAAGAAGTACTTAGAAGCAGGATGGTCACAGTGTAGAAATGTCTGAACTAATTCAGTCAAAGTATTCAGGGGAGCTCATAATAATTCTCAAATCCCATCACAATGGTCTAAATCCAATGAACACAAATCCAATCCCTGATACTCCAGTAAAGCCAGCCTTTACGCTCTAAGTTAATAAGGGAGCGTAGCTAATAGAAGATAAAGACTTCTAAATGCATGTTATTTATTCATTATGAATATTTTATCGTAGCAATCCCTCTTTGTTTGTTTATATATTAATGGATTTGACTGGGGATCAAATACACCCACACGATCTCTTACAGGTTGTATTATGTCTTTAGGGAGACACATGCTTTTTGGAGTTGGCTTTTTCCATGCAGAACTGTTATCTTATTTTGTAACACATTAACATATATAATCTAGGTGACAAATACATAGGTTCATGTACTTTTATCTTTCTCTCCTGGAAAACATCATATTCATATTTTCAAAAGGCATTTAGGTAGGAAGTACAGATGTAGGTACGATGAAGTAGTGCAGCTCGTACCGCGTCACCAATCAGTGAATTTAGTTGCAAATAAATGGTCTATTACTGACTCTGGGTGGTGCTAAATCACTTTAAAAAAAACACATCACTCCTAATGGGTTTGTCATTTTACCATTAATGCGTGAGTTTGCAGTTCTAATCCCTCTTACATTGGGGATATCATTTATTTGAGACAGACTGCCTGCCATTAAACAGTTTTAAAATGTATTATTATACAGTAGAACATATTTTCTAATTTAAATAAAGCCTTGCATCTCCAATCTCCATTAATCTGTATAAACTGCCTACAACAGCATGTCACTTTATCATTAAAACAACTACATTCTGAAGTTAAATGTATTATTTGTAGCACTTTCGTCATTAAACTATTGTCGTACAATATAAATGTCTCAGCTAAACTGCCTATTATATATTTAAAATACCTTTTCATGCACAGTTACTAATAAACAGTCAACACCACCGAAAACATGAACAATTCACACGGCCTTGATAGCGTGATGGTATTGATCTTGTCTTTCAACCGGACACTGCGGGTTCGAATCCAGCACTTAACAAAATAATGTTTTTCATGTGAAAAAGTAATGTTAATGACACCATTTGTTACTGCTTTCATTTATTTCATTTGTTCACATAAAACTAGTAATGGGTACATCTATTACTCATTGTAATCATTTTATTTCAACAGGATTTGTGGCCAGATCAACATTGATCACTATCGTGAATTTTAGGCGTTGGATGCTTCTCACTGAAAGACATAGTATAACCAAAAACTTTATACATTAATTGCATGGGAAGATCATATCTATATCTGATGTGATCCGTCAGATAAAACAAATAAAAAACATGTTTTTATTTTCCTGTTAATATTGTATGTCTGTCTTATTTTGCAAGAACAAAAGAGGACAATTTTATATATTTTTTATCCTGTGTACAGGATTAATTATATCACAATAAAAAAGTAAAATAAAAAACTACATGCATTATTCAGCATTACATTGTTGTTTCTAATCAAATACAAATTGTCTTGTAGAGAATTTATATTAAATCACAAAGCTTAGTACATTTTTTGTGCATCTGCTCACCTCAGCAACACTTTGTGCTGACAAGATAAATAGACTTGAAGCAAAAAGTTATTCTGGTTCAAGCAAGCTTTGCTTTGTATAATGGCACCTCTGTAAAGACATGTTTACAGAGGATGAACCTTTTATGTAGTTTTCATAATCATATGAGGCATCCAATATTTCTTTCATAAATCCTTCTGCCCTTCAATTTACTATCAGCTACAGTATGTCATGCATTATGCGAACTAATGACAATACTCTGCCTAGTTTTAAGTTCAACAACTCAGTCCCATGTTGAGATTCATTAAAATATGGGGACGATCGCAATTGAAACACAGCCCCTTTTCCACCCCCTCACACACCCTCTTACAAAGTGTCAGAAAAACAATCTGGTATGGAAAACCCTGATCAGGTGACCATTTGATTTCAGGGGCTTGTTTGATCTGGGCTGCGGGGATGTGCCAGACAGAAATTGCAATAGAATGTAAATATGTTGTTAAAGTAGGTGAAATGAAATGTGTCAGAGAAGTCTGAAGTGCATTAATAAAAATAGACTAATGAACCAGTAGGCTACACCAATGATGAGAGACACTAATCACTAACACTGTTCAATAAAGGTCATGAAATGTATGAAGCTGTAACATGTACTGTGATGGGGACTGAGCCTGCTACTGTAGCAAGTCAAGTCCCCCCCCCCTTACGGCGCCCCTGAGTATACTTAACATTACCATTCAAATATGTGTTGAAAAGAAAGTTGAGACAGTATAGACAAAATAAATGGTGGCAGTAGTTATCCAATTTTTCAAAAAGGACAGTGGATGTAGAGTTTTATGAATTAACCTGTTAATTTAGCCCATTGTGAAATATTTTGTTATTTTAGCTGACATAAAGCAATTAACTAAACAAATTCCTGCAGGGTTATTTATTTCACAATTAAAACAACAATAAAATAATAATAATATTAAATAAAAAAAACATGCATCATACTGTACATTTCATGACCTTTATTGTACTGTTTTAGCGATTATTGTCTCTCATCATTGGTGTAGCCTACTGGTTTATTAGACTATTTTTATTAAGGCACTTCAGACATCTCTCTAATATTTCACCTACTGTAACAACATATTTGCATTGTAATGCAATTTCTAACTTGTCTGGCACATCCCCGCAGCCCAGATCAAACAACCCCTGATCAGGTCACCTGATCAAATGGTCACCTGATCAGGGTTTTCAATACCAGATTGTTTTTCTAAAACTTTGTAAGAGGGTGAAGGTGATCGATCTGGCCACAATTCCTGTATAAATAAAAATATTACAATCAGTAATAGATGTATCCATTACTAGTTTGATGGGAACAAATGAAATAAATGAAAGCAGTAATGTATAGTGTCTTATTATTTTAACACCAAAAGCATTCTTTGGTCACACGCTGGATTCGAACCCGGAGCAACCAGTTGAAAGACGAGATCAATACCATCACACCTTCAAGGGCATGTGAATTATTCATGTCTTCAGTGGTGTTGAGTTTAACTGTTTATTAATATGTTTATTAATACCTTAATGACTAAAGCGCTACAAATAATACATTTAACTTCAGAACATAGTTGTACTGTACACTCTAGAGATATCCAGGGGAAATGCTTTTGGATGAATGTGCACCCTGGAGCCACCTGGATAATTTCTTGGGAAATGGTATTTGAAAAACAAATCATGAGAAAAATGTGAGCGCTCTGATTCTTCCTTGTTAGCATAGCTTTTTGCTCCTACTGTTGTGCGGACGGAGTTTACTCTCTTTGTCTACAGCCCTTCAGCTGAAATAATGTCCCCCTTTATTCCAGACAGATGCTGCTCTGACGTACGATGCGGTCCACATTGTGTCCGTGTCCTACCAGCATGCACCACAGATGACGGTCAACTCGCTGCAATGCCACCGCCACAAACCCTGGAGGTTCGGAGGGCGATTCATGAGTTTTATTAAAGAGGTAATTCTGATGGCTTTGTTTTTGTTGTTATTTACGTTTTGATTATGTGCTGCATACGAGGAAATTGTTGTCAAAAAGAACTCTGACATCTGATGAGGTCCTAAAATGTCCACCATATTATACGTATAATATCAATGCTCATATTTGTAGCAAAAGCATAAAGTGGAGCAAATACTAGCATTCAAATATTTAATGACTGGTAAATGCTTAAAGTAGTATGGTAGGTGGCAGCTGTCCAGCCTATAGCTAGTTGCCTTATCTCGTTCCCACACATTCCACACAATTCACAGAGGGTCTGGTGGACTCTCACTTTAAACGTGGTCTTGGGAAGTTACAAAACAGCAATTCCATCTGCTCTGGAGTAGCCAGACGCCTTATAAATAGACAATGACCTGGAGATGTTCTTCTCCGATGAGGAGGACACAGACAGGAAGGAGTACAGAGACTGGGAGGAGACAGAGGAGAGCTTTCACACATTCCCAGTTTCTGTGCCTGGCCGTCTTGCGCAAGCCCCACACTAAAGGAAGCAGAGGACCAAGGGAGGTGATATACCCAGGGTCACTCCAATACATTTTTCGGGGGGAGCTAGGGATACTGGTACCCCTATAACACCTGCTAGAGCTACCACTCTTCCTCCTACAGCCACATTATCCAGTTTAATCCAGCAAAACTTCCATCTATGGCCAGTGACAACACCTTTCACTGGACGCTGCCAAGATTGGGTTGGGTATAACGACTTCTCACTACCAACTATCGGAGTAGCCTGTGTAGTCAAGTTGGGAGGGGTGGCAAATACCTTCATAATTGGAGGAGCTCCTGTCATCAGGGCTGGGGGAGGTGCCGAAGACACATCTACTGTAGTCTGCTAGTCCTGCATTCCAGCCAAAATAGGTGCTACAACAGGCTTTCACCTCCACCACCAGCCTGTTTCACCTCCACCACCAGCCTGTTTCACCTCCACCACCAGCCGGTTTCACCTCCACCACCAGCCTGTTTCACCTCCACCACCAGCCTGTTTCACCTCCACCACCAGCCTGTTTCACCTCCACCACCAGCGCTGCTTGAAGGGCTGCCTCTACTACATCACTTCTGCTACCAGAGGAGCTAGTTTCACATCTGTTACCAGAGGAGCTGCCTTCACCGCTGTTACCAGAGGAGCTGCCTTCACCGCTGTCACCAGAGGAGCTGCCTTCACCGCTGTTACCAGAGGAGCTGCCTTCACCGCTGTTACCAGAGGAGCTGACTTCACCGCTGCTACCAGAGGAGCTGACTTCACTGCTGTCACCAGAGGATCTGCCTTCACCGCTGTCACCAGAGGATCTGCCTTCACCGCTGTCACCAGAGGATCTGCCTTCACCACTGTTACCAGAGGAGATGCCTTCACCGCTGTTACCAGAGGAGCTGCCTTCACCACTGTCACCAGAGGATCTGCCTTCACCGCTGTCACCAGAGGATCTGCCTTCACCGCTGTCACCAGAGCTACTTTCACTGTCTCCTTCCAGAGGGTCTGACTCCACCACTGCAGACCAAAGAGCTGCCTTCGCCACTGTAATCAGAGAAGCTGCCTTCAATGCTCCAGCTGGAGGCGCCACTGCCTCCAACTTCCCAATGAGAGCTGTCCCTGCATAACCAGCTACAAGGGAATTGCCACCAGGGCCTGCAGCCACACCTCCAGCATCAGCCCCAGGTAGGCCACATTGGCTGCCAGTCCTACCGGCAGATCCTCCCCTTTTTGCTGAGGCCTGCTGAGGCACTCCTGCAGCCTGTAAGGGTCACATATCTCCCAATGATGGTGGGTCTGCCCTCACTCACTGCCCTTGTTTGTGCCGATTGGTGGTGCATGAAGCCCCTCTGGATTTTGGCTCATTTGTGGCTGGAGCCGTGCCTTGGAGGGGGGGAATGGTATGACTGCTGCTGCCACTTGATCTATACTGCCTGTCTCAAAGTTGTGTGTCCTGTATTAGCTTCAATTTGGCCTCTGTGTGATTACTCTTTGTGTCGATTTGTACTGTTTTATTGCCTGAACTGTTTTTATGCCCTTACAATCTGTGCTTGCTTGTTTGTTTGTGTTTGTCTGAATTTTTTTGTCTGAATTTGTTTGTGTTTGTCCACATTTTTAGTATGTTTGTTCCCTCTTGCTTAAAACTGCTGTAAACATAATTGTAATGTATTTTATTTGATCTATGCCTACTGACAACTGGCCGGGGACTACAGCTGGAAATTAGCCATAGAGGCTAAAGCTGCTCTTTTTATCAAAAGGGACTGTCCACGTCATTATAAACTAAAAAACTAAACTAACTAGACACTATCCCTTTGATACAGGATGTGAGTCGTACATAAGACTAATATACTGAGGGTCTGTCCTTTTTCTGGGACTCTTGTACCAACTTCAGGACATTTTAGTTTATGTCTCTATTTAGTAATTTTGAATGTCTTTGGTTAAAAACGCTTCATTGTGGTTGTTTGTTCAATCCTGTACTGCTGTCCTGCAAGATCACAGTCAAGTCAAGTCAATGTATTTATAAAACACATTTAAAAACAGGCAATGCTGACCAAAGTGCTGTAAAAGTTAGTGCTAGTGTAACATCCAGCCCTTGAGGGGCTGTGAGGGGACTTTGTTTTGTTTTCCCTTATGTGTCTTGTTCCCAGTGTTTATGTATTTTGTTCCTGGTGTTTTCAGTGATTTATACACGGTGGTTTCGTAGTCTGTTATCTGTCTCATGTGTTCCTTTTGAGTTACTGCCCTGTGTGTTCTTGTTTAGATACATATCCTGTGTGTGTCCTGTGTTTGAGTGTTAAGGTTGCTGCCCCATGTGTGTTGTTGTGTTTGGTTTCCCCTTGTGTTTGTTTCGTGTCATGTCCGGGTCTGTGTAGGTGACGTCATTGTTTAGTTGCTCCCAGGTGTTTTCTGTTAGCCTCATTTGTACTTGTATTGAGCCCTTGTGTTTCGGCCTTGTCCCTGTCGGTCAATGTTCCATGTTACGTGTTCCTGCTGCGTGTTCTTGTCAAAAGTATTGGAGTATCTTCAGTTTAGCCCCTCGTGGCGGTGTTTGTTTTCTAAGTGTCATTTCTATTAAAATACGTTTGATTGCATCTCCTTCGCACATGCCTTTCTCTACACCGCAACATGGGGAAACGTAACAGCTAGTGAGTCTTAGTCCTGATTTAAATAGATTTAACTCTATGTAAACTCAGCTTTGCTTCTTGCATTGTACTGCATGAATGTACTCATGAGTATTCGCCATGCGAAGGTTTAAATCTGTTTGAACTCAGCTATAGCTTACCTCCATTTGTACTACGATAAATGTACAATGGGTGATTGTTGACTTGTAGGCATATAGATTTGATATTTGTGGGCATCACTGTCGCCTGGATACATTTTGGGCCGAAGATGGCTTTGTGTTAATTTATTAATTTATTTACTTACGGGTTCTAAATAAAATATAGAATGCAACTGCCTCCACTGGTCTCTAAATTCATCCAGCACCATCACAGAAGCAGTTACCACAAAGTGACTTTCATTGGCTATTTGTTGATGGTTGTTTTTGCATATTTACATACTTATCAATCACTGGTGTACCTTTCCTTCTGTGTCTGGCTGCACAATGGATTATGGTAATTGCAGTTAATTTTCAGGTTTTGTGTGCTGAACTAGATTTAGCTAGGGTATTTAGCTAATGAAACAACAACTCCCTAAGGCCCAGCGTCCCATTAAGTTCATTCCAGTTTCTCTCGTGAATTATTTCTCTTGTAATTTTTTTGCCAAACAGCATGTTGTGTAAACAATAGAATAATGCAATTTGGAAACCCTAGGCAGTTTATCGGAGAACAGGTCAATTAGATAAGGACAATGTTCAATCAAGGCACATTTCTCTAGACAAAATCAATGATATCTGTGTAAATCTCTTCATAAACAGAAATCTACACTACTTACAAACATGTTATTGTAACCTCCAACTACATTCACTCTATTCAGTGAATGGCAGACATTCTGGGAGTCCTTGTGTGGTGTTTACTTTCTTTTTACAGAACTAGAACTAGAAATCCAATTCTCCCTTCTGTTGTCTCATCACAATAAGACTGTTTGAAACCAGTAAATCATATAAACAGCTCTTATTTCATCCAACAAGAGAGTGTCTGATTAGGGCTGTAAAACATGATGCCACAGTGCCCAGTGTACAGAACATCACTGAGCCGGTGTCTAGGCTAGAGTATAAGTTAAGGAGTGTGTTTTCGCCGTAGCTCCGTCAGTAGATCCATCATTACCAGGGGTAACAGGCACCTCTCTGTGTTGTGAGAAACAAGAGGAGGACCACGGTGGGAGGGAGTGATTGAGGGGCAGTTGGAGGGGGGTGTGGGGGCAGTAATGTTTTTTTCTTCCTCCTGGGGAATCAAGCAAAGGAGATGGGCCTTAATTAACACTATGGTCTGTGGGGAAAATGTGTCTGAAGCATTGGGATGTAAAATGTAATTAAAAAGGAAATGCAGCCCAGTATACGTCTGTTTACAGTATGTGTGTGTGTGTGTGTGTGTGTGTGTGTGTGTGTGTGTGTGTGTGTGTGTCTGTGTGTGTCTGTGTGTGTCTGTGTGTGTCTGTGTGTGTCTGTGTGTGTCTGTGTCTGTGTGTGCGTGTGCGTGTGTGTGTGTCTGTGTGCGCGCGTGTAATGGTTTACACATGCATTTGTGTTTGTTAGTGTCTGTTTGTGTCAGTAACTAATGTTGAATGTATGTCAATCAATCAATCAATCAATTTATTTATAAAGCACAAATAAACACAACTTCCGTTGACCAAAGTGCTGTACATAGAAATAATAAAATAACATAGAACAACAACAGGGCAAATGCTTCAACATCTATGTTGCATACGACAGATCAAATAAAAATGTCTTTAACCTCACTTTAAAGATGCACAGGGTTGGTGAAGCTCTGATTTCTGGCGGGAGGCTGTTCCAGAGTCTAGTTCTCGGAGCCACCAGAAGGCCTAGGTTCGCAGACCTAAGAGCTCTTGGTGGTTGATGAACAGTCAATAAGTCGGTGAGGTATGATGTGGCCATCCCATTTAGTGACTTAAAGGCTAATAATAAAACGTGGTTGTGTGTTTCTTTGCAGTCTCACTGGGAAGGTCTGACAGGGAGGTTATCGTTCAACAGGACCAGTGGCCTCCGTACTGACTTTGACCTGGACATCATCAACCTGAAAGAGGAGGGCCTGGAGAAGGTAACACATATCTCAGGCTGAATTACAGTCAACATTGGTAGCCTTACATAATAGTTTTGGCTTTCACCTACATATGAGTACACAGGATACTGTCTAGATCAGTGGTTCCCAACCTTCTTCATGACATGGCACACTTGGATGGAACCAAACATTTTGAGGCACAACAACACGTTTTACGCTTAATTAATGCACCTAGCAAAAGAATGTATAAGGTCATGGCGATGGATATTGCCTTACTGAAATGTGATGTAGCTTGTAACAGGTAGTTAAAACACTGATCAAGTTCATGTAATACAGTTCTGTTAAAAAATAAGAGACCACTGCAAATGTTTGTCAAATTGACCCCATTGAAAACCTCTGGAATGTGATCAATGTGAAGATGGGTCACTAGCCGTCAAACAAAGGTGAGCTGCTTGAGTGGCATAAAGTCACCCAATATCAATGTGACAGATTCAGAGAGAGCATGCAAACATGCAATTATTGTTATAAAATTATTATTATTCCACCAAATATTGATTTCTGAACTCTTTTCAAGTTAACACATTAGTATTGTGTCATTTATAGGTTATTATTAATTAATTTTCTTTGCATTATTCAAGGTCTGACTGACTTCACTTAACCTTTTTTGTCATTTTGACCAGTTGTCATTTTCCTTAAATAAATGCTTTGAATGACAATCTTTTAATTAGAATTTGAGATAAATTGTCAGTAGTTTATGGAATCAAACAAAAATGTTAATTTTACCTGAACACATACATACCTACCAATTTGTCAGGACTTCCCAGGGACTGGTCAGGAGTCGTGGAATTAACAGAACTGATGTATGGTTTATTTAATGTTTTGAATTTATATTATGTATTTGAGTTAAGTATGGGAATCTGGTGCATGAACTTCTGGACACTGAGGTATATAGTTGTCTGCTCTGGGTATCACCGTTACGGACGGGTGTAGGTGATTACCTCTACACCTGTTCTGGTTGGTATGGCTATTAAACCTTTGGTGTCTCAGAAGGTGGCACACTTCATTTAAGGTTTATGACTCTGGTGAATCTAAGAGGTTAACTATTGTTATGTGAAGTACTGACTGGTTTTGTTGAGCCAGGCGTATGCTCTGTATATCCGCATAAAGAGCATAGCAGCTTTATATATATATATTTGTGTGCAGCTCCAAGTCCTTATCTGTTGTTAGTTCCTCCCTGCATTTAGTCTCCACTCTCTCTACACCACAACACTCTTGGCTCAGCCCGATTGGTATGGGTGTATATACTGGACAATTACTTGCATTTAAAACGAAGCCCACATTGCCAAAATGAAGCAATCTGCTATAGTTGGGCTATGTATCTTAAAATAATTCCTCTTGCTATGTATCTTAAAATAATTCAGCTCACAAAACATGCAGACATATTTGTGCTAGTCAACACATGACTATCGTTCACTTTCACTATATATCTCTTGATAACACAAACTGAACACATATGCAATCCCTTGCCTTGTCCATTCCCCCTGGGCCATCCAAACTATACTAACTGAATAATCGTATACATGTAGGCTGTAGCACTGCTTAACAATTGTTTGCAATCAAACAAACAAAAAATATGATTCTGGTCAAGGTTTAGCCAACTAGCCTACTTAACCTCTTAAGGATTGGGCTCTGATTCTGAAAAACATAACCAAAGTTAACCTCTTGTTACACTGGACCTGAAGCAAGGTGAAACATATGCTTGATATTTTTTGAAAATAAATACTTTGAAATTTGTGTATATGTAAAAATAAGTGTACACAGTAGGGCTGGGCGATATGGCCCGAAATGAATATCTCGATATATTTTGTATCTTTAACGACTAAAGATATATATCTCGATATTAAGTTATTTTTTAAGTTTGGAAAATGTGTACACATATGTATAGAAAAAAGGGAATTTTCTTTATAAGTGAAGAATTGCACTCTTTGTCAAAGAGGTGTGCAAGACACAGATAATATTTTGGAACATTTAGCAATCTCTGTCAATTTAATATTCAAATATATTATAGTAAAAGAATAATGCTCAATCATATTGAATGTGGTGAGAAAGTATGACAAATAGAGCTGGGCAATATGGAAAAAATCTAATATCAAGATATTGTTGACCAAATACCTCAATATCGATATTGTGGCGATATTGTAGGGTTGACAATTGGTGCTTACAAAGACATATTTACACAATTAGATTTTTGATAAATAATCATCATGGATGTGTATATAATAACTAAGTGGGGTAAAGGCAAATAATAGAAAAGCTAGAACAGTCTGGTAAGTTCAGAAAATTACATCATACTGTAATCCAGCCTTTAAAACCAGGAAAAGATAACACTTTTGTCATATCACGATATTACGATATCCAAAATCTGAGACGATAATCAGTCTAATATCACGATATCGATATAATATCGATATATTGCCCAGTCCTAGTACACAGTGAATTTGGCACAAGATGAAATAAAATATATTGTTTTTTTCTACATTTTTCAAATGCAAATAAAAAGCCATATATTGAGAATGGGTCCTGGAAACACTTCTACTCATGTCACCCAAGGGAGGATAACATGTCTAACATTTAATGATAGAAGGAGCTGTTTTGTAAGAGGACCCCAAGTGTCCTTCACAATTGTGCCCAAGTGTCCTCAAGTATCCACATTAATCATTTTCATATAAATAACTATAAAAATGATATGGTTACAAAAAAGTTTAAATTCTTACAAAACACACATATTCATATAAATGGCATGATATGGTTACAAAAAAATGTTTGTTATGTCATGTATATGCAGAGTAAAATCTGAATATGTGAGCAGTGATTCTAATCCACATGTTGCTTTAGGCCAAAACACGCTGATCCTTAAGAGGTTAAAACTTGTGTGAATACGTGGCAGAAAGTAACTTTTTTTATTTGTATGTTTTATTAGGGACCATGTACATTTTTAAACATAAATGTTACCATTTTAGTGCATTGTACAAGAGATAGCCTCAGGCTAATTTACATCTGCAGTCCCAGATGCAGTAACTTCATTTAATATGGGATCATGGTGCTTGACGTTTGGGTAAAGACACTCCGTTTTCAGTGGCATAGATGTGTGCACTTGTCAACTGCAGGTGTGACCTTAATTGCTTCACTGTCCAATCAGATCAGAGGGTTGAAAATGATCTGAGCGAGTGATATGAGACAGATGGGTCTCTGGCACATCAGCTTGGGAAATCCTCATCCTGAGAAAAGAGCATTATGAACAAAGCACCGTATAAATTGTCCCCCAAAATATAAAACATCTGATTTTGAAACAAAAATCACACTTGGGGAGTCCTCAGGGCACACAAGTGTGCCACAGCACGTAGGTTAAAAACCTCTGGTCTAGATTTTGTCTTTAATGTTGAACAAATAATGCACTGTGATTTTCATTTGACAGTTTAATTTACCTCCTAACAAGGAAGTCAATGGGCTGTTTATGCGTATGAAAGTGGGTCATAAAGCAAATTGGAGGGTAGCCATTAAAGTGTTAATTGTAAGTCTCTCCTAATGGTAATTTGTGGTAATGCCCGAAATGCTGTTTTGTTGCTAATGAGGTGTAAAACCTCATTGTTGTCGCCTCACAATAAAATCAGGAAGGAGACTATGGATCAGTCTAAGACTGTATGTTCTAAAGCGCAATGCATCAGACATCACTGAAACAATTATACATGGAAGAATGATGCAGTTTGCCATTGAGGTCCGGCATTTATAGAATTGCACTGGTTGGTCAAATTCTGGAATTATAGCAAGCAATTAAAACTTTTCAGGTTCACACCGTCACCTTGCATGACCAGGGTTTGTACCAGAGAGTTTCAGAGAAAAATAATAACTGCAAGTGCTTTAGCTGTCATCCTGATTGGATATGTTAGCAACTTCCCTCACACTGCCTGTGGACAAGAACATTACTCCAGGAAGTGCACATGTTCATATTTAGGCCATTACTAGTCAGTAGTTCATTAGGGTGTTACTCTATAAAAGTATTGAATAAAAAAAGTTGGCCGGGTTAGCTATACCTGCGACATAGTTATATAATGCATACTTTCACGCAAGTATTTTGCTCATTTGCTCCAGTATTATGAATCTAATGGGTTTGCTAAGTGGCATGTCATCTAATGTACCTTAACCATCATAATAAGCCCATCATCATTTGCACAACATTTACCTTTCTCATATACCTAAACAAAATCATTCATGAGCCAAATCAACAGGTGTCTTAGCTACAGTAGACTATCTAATCATATAGATAGTCTACATATTTTAGTCCAGGATTTTGTTGTCCATTGCCTTAACCCTTCAAACGCGATTGACGCTCTAGAGCGTCAAAGCGCGAATATCTCGAAATATAATGAGTGGTGGCTCATCTCTGTGGGATAAACACAGCCGGAGCTATGGTGCCTCAAAGTCGGTCAAATAGACGGTCGCTTATTTTACTAAACACATTACAGACAGGAAGTAGGAAGTGAAAATGACAAAATAACAACTCTGCAATGATGTAGGACATCATCCTACATAACACCAACACTTCTATAAATTGAAAAATTGCTGGAATTTCAAAAACTTATAGAAATATAGTGAGAAATGGGTACAACATTTTGATGTTGACTTGTTTGTATGGCCTCTAAACTTTGCACACTGGTCCAGGAGCCCTGGGGGCTTGACAATAAGTAATAAAAAGCCTTATTCATTATAGTTTACATGCTTTCACACATAAAAAACAACAAAATACACATACATTCTTTAGTTTTTTGGGATAAATATTTAATAAAACATAAAATTCAGTGACTTAGGATGTTGGATTTCATTCATCCATGTTGTAGCCATGGGTCTGCTGAGTCCAGAACCATAAGGCACTTCACTGTAGGTCAAAGTATGACCTTTCTAGAGGCTAAAAAGTCAACTATATGCAAGGCGGACCTAAAATTGTTTAGACCTTGAAGGGTTAAATAAGCTGAATTAATACATTTTAGGCAATTTGTGAATAAAACAAAATATTGATCATGTCTTCACATCTGGGTAAAGTGTTTCATTCACTATTAATCTGTATTTCTGGAGTGTCAGTGTGCTGTGGCTATATTTGCAAAGTTCTGCAAACTTCAGATGTCCAGCAATGTTTTTTTCTGACAACAGTTGCTTTCTCCATGGTTTCTTACCTTGAACTCCATTTTTCATTAGTGTTTTACATATGATAGACTTCATATTTAGTGTCAACAGAGATGTAAGCATGTTCCAGAGATATTTCACTAGATATTTCACAGATATTTCACTAGCAGGGTCATTGAAAGTAATACTGGGCCATGTGAAAAAATATGTCTGGGCCCCCCTCCCAAAAATTTATGACATTCATGTTATTAATACTACACTGCTCAAAACAAATAAGGGAACACACAATCATTACAGTATAACACCATGTCAATTCAACTTAAGGGTTATCAATCTGTCCTGATAGGAAGCATAAGTGATTGTGAATCAATGTCACCTGTTTTGGTGCAAATGAAAGACAACAGTCTTGGTGCAGGACAATGTCTAGCCTCATGTGGCCAGACTCTGTAGGCAGTTCCTGGATGGTGAAGGCATTGGTGCTATTGACTGGCCCTCATGTTCCCTAGACCTGAATCCAACTGAGAACCGCTGGGATGTTATGTATCAGTTAATCTCTGAAACACAGAAGTTAATCTTGCGTAATTTGTCCAGTTGCATCATTTAACTTCTGTGTCCATATGCTGTAGGAATTGGTATATTCACCCTGAAATAACGGAAAAGGAAATTCAAAATCTAAGCCCAAACCCTTCCGACACCTCCTATTGTTTTTGTTCCTATTGGGAACTGCTTGTGGAACCTTAAAAATTTTTATCGTGGAAGTTTGTAACAATGTTTTTTACAGAGCTCTTTCTAATCTTTCTAAGCACACATTCATTTAAGCCAGTTCAAAAGCAACCGTAAATCTCAGAATTTCTCCCAAATTACGTTCTCAGGAAACTATTTTGAAAACCTAAATTATGTTCTCTGCCTACCTATTTAGGGTGTTTTAACGTTTGAACTGCACATTTTGTTATTAGGCTATATTAGTACCTGAATTACGTTGCTCTGTTACATTTCGTTTTGCGGATTTATGCGAGAACATTCCATACATTCCATAGCGTTCGAAATTATATTCCAACATTCACAGTTAAGGTTAGGTAGGAGGATATTAACGGTTAAGGTTAGGCATGAGGTTATTAACGGTTAAGGTTAGATATGACGTTACTGAGGTTAAGGTTAGAATTAAGGTTAGGGTTAACATTGCAATAACCGACAATCGCGTGTCTGCACAAAACACACAAAGTGCCGGTCTGGATTTGAAATTGCGAACACCATCCCCGACCTCCGCCCTAGCAAAAACTATGGTATTTAGATGCTACGTCGTGATCTTCTAATGTTCATATTGAACGTTATTTGAGTGTTCAATTTAGTTCCCTACAAACGTAATTGACCCTCTCATACATTCATATTTGACATATTTCCGTTTTACAAAATAGTTCTCTCAGAACGTATTTAATGTGATTTAGGGCTGTTCAAAAGTGGTGCATAAAGATGTTAATTTGCAAAAGAGATATTAACATGCTTGCCAACTGGTTTTGGAAAAAGTTTGATTGATCCACAAACGCAACATACTTCGAGTGCTTTTGATGGAGTTGTTTTACCTACAGAATGGTGTGCCACGACGTTGAGATAAATAAATATATAATACAACGTATACTCCGTTCTGTTGTTTCCCTCAGGTAGATTAAGTGAAAAGCACACCCCGATAAAAACACTGCTCCATGATTAAGCACCTGCCTAACAACAAGTTTAAGGGCCCTATGTTAACAATCTGAAACGCAAGTATCAAACGCAAAACGCAAGTGACATTGTGGGAGGGTCCCGGGCGCTATTGCTATTTTACCGGCGGGATAAATTATTCTTGCGCCCGACGCATATCTAAAATGGGTAGGTCTAAAGTAGCTTCATTAGTCATAGGTGTGGTTTGGGCGTAACGTGCAATAAACCAATCAGATCGTCATCTCACATTCCCTTGTAGAGCAGGCGCGCTTGTTCCATGGCGGATTGCTATTATAACAGCGATTTTCTATTGTTTTTTTCTTTTTACAAAATGTAAATAAAGAAATGTCACAAGCCTACTTTCCGATGTTTTGGACTCACTCTCACTGAATCACGAGGTTATGAATGCATGGTAATATTTTTGCAATGTAGTCTAACATTAGACCGAGATTACTCTTCTGTCAAATCAGCTTTCCACTCCCAGTCATCATTTCTGGGCATTTAAGTGGCTGGCACGCATTTCAATATCATGTCTCCTGAAGTCCTCTAATATTTCCTAATTAATGTCATCAACACATCCATGATTCATGGAAATCTTGCGTAAAATACAACAAACCACAAATAATGCTGCGACTTGAGTAGTGTACCTGTTCTATCCAAACACCTGACGCGCATTTTCAGTGTGCCAAATGTTCGTTCAATTAGGCTACACTGCGTGTTTGTGTGTGCGTTTTTGATTAAACGGCATTTTACGCACTTGCTGGCATCATATATTGTGTCATCATTAACCATGTCTTTAACGGATAGCTGTTGTCCCCTTCACAGCCACCCATCCAAGGGGGGATTCCTCATGGCAAAGTTGCCATAAGTGAGTCGTGGCTTGAGCCGGTGATTTTACTATTAGCATCGCAAATTACGTGTGTATACTTGTTGATTGAATGGGTTCCCTTGAGGTTGATGTATATCAGTGCAAATAATTCATTATGAATAATTTGAGTAAATGTGTACAGTATACCTATTTTTCACATTTTCGGACACCACAATGACTTCCTCGTGTGGTAATATTTTCCTTCTAATTACGTATTGCAATAATAAAGAACTGCTGCATTTGTGTAGATGAGAGGAGCAAAGTGTATGCGCGTTGTGCACACGCTACATTATAGTTAAGCATGCGCCCTTAAAATAGCATATGAATAACACGCCACTGACTTTAAACCAGGTTTTTCCTGGTCAGTAGCGGAATTGTTTTTGGGGACTGCAAGATAGCACCAGGGAACGTTTGCGCCGGAACACGCCTCTTCTTTTCACTGAACCGCCCAACGAACGCAAGTTCACTTCCTAATTTACCGACGCGCGTCTGTGGAGGGAAAATTCCCATATGCGTCGGGTGTAAGATAGGAATGATACATGCATTTGTGTAAAAAGTCAATTGCGCTGGGTGTAAGATAGGGCCCTATGTGTTTCAAGCATTGCTGACTAAGTTATGAATATTCAAATAAATCATTTTTAACTTCCCTGGCCTGAATGTAAAGTTGGAACAAATCATTTGTTTGATGGGATCGAGGTTAAGCCCAGAAATATTTCTGACAATTAGTTTTTAGAGAACGTGAATGGTATATTCATCATACCAACAGCATTTTTTCTTTCAAATTTTTATCAAATTGACAAAAATAACAACTGAGATATTCTAGTCCACAACTCTAGTGGGCCTCTCCAAGGCCATTGGCCCTGTAAATCATATCCACCATTCCCGCATCAGTTCACTGGGATTCTTCTTAAACTAGGGCCCTATGATTTCCGCTTTGCGGAGAATGCGGAGCGAAACGCGGATGTCATACATTATTGTGAAATCCAGACATAAACACGGAATTCAACAAAATAAAAAAAGTTTTACTTTTTTAAGTTTTATTATAATCCAAATATCATCCTGTAATATTAATAATTGTCGCCACATTTTTCCTAATATAAAATGTAGAATATATAGGAAGGGTTGTGACACCGAGTGCTACGGAAGGATATGTATTTGTCCACACGATTGCACTTGATATAACTTTGTAATACAATGTTTATAAATTTAAATATTTCTCATTGTTCCACATTACATTGATTTTTGAGAAAATGTTACTTTGTCTACTCGTTTAGTTTTTATATTGGTTAGATTCTTCTGTTCTACCATAAGCCAAGTCAACGTCTTGCCTGGTAATTGTTTGCTAAAGCGAGTAGACCCTATTAACGTGACAAATAGGTCAAGGTCAAGGTCATTTTATTTATATAGCACAATTTACAACAGCCACTAGGCTGACCAAAGTGCTTTACAGAAAATAAATCTAAAAAGTAATAATAAAATACCTATATAACAACACACAGTAACACAAGTATGGAAGTATAAAACGTAGGCTAAAAATTAAAAAATAAAATCAGCCAGAGATGAAGGTTAGT
>JACXGM010014887.1:0-13007 GCA_016801145.1 Umbra pygmaea | reverse complement strand
TCCATTGTTCAGTAAGGACCTATTTCATTTTCTACAAATTAAAACTGATCATTTTCAGATATTGGAAAAGGAAATTATTTCTAAGATGTCATTATTTTTAAAACAAGCCATGAAAAGCTGGTTGAAATTCCAATTTAATCCACCTAAAAAATTGGGACCAAATTTTACAACAATTAGTATGGCTAAATTCACATATACTAGTTGATAAAAGCCTGTATACTTTGACAAGATGTTTGGAAAAGGAATAATGTTTGTAAATGACATTATAAATGAAGCCGGGGGAGTGATGCCTTATATACAGTTAACAAAACGTATGGAGAAGTATGCTCATTTAAAAAATATAATCAACTAACCGCAGCAATACCATATACTTGGAAGAAGAAAATACAAGGGGGGAAAAGATCTGATCTTGTCTGTCAACCATGTATTAAAGATCTCACATGGATGAGGAAAATACGGATAAACAAAGAAATATATCAATTCCATCTAAAAACAAAAAAACTGGTTGCTTTTCCATATAAACTACAAAATAGCTGGGAAGAAATTTTTCATGTTCCGATCCCGTGGCATAATGCATTTGGATTAATACGTAAAACAACACCAGACTCAAAAATAAGAATATTTCAATACAAGTTATTATACAAAATATTGGCAACAAATAGAAATCTATAGTGGGGAATACAATCTTCCCAACTGTGCAGATTTTGCTCTGAGGAAGCAGAGTCTATAGATCATCTTTTTTGGTACTGTCCTTATGTTGCTTGTTTTTGGTCAGAGGTACAAGAATGGATGAATAAATGCAATATTTGTTTTGAATTAACATTACAAACAGCAATACTTGGAGACTTAAAATGTAGTAGTCAGACAATTAATAATATGATAATTATTTTAGCAAAAATATTTCTTTAATTCCAAATTGGTGGAGTCATTGAAAATAGAAAGGTTTCATAATTATGTGAAGCATCACAGTACAGTAGAAATGTACATGTCAAATAGAAACCCATTATGGCTTTGGTTAAAAGATAGATGGACGGTGTTGGGTGTGGATGAGGTGTGAAACAAGTGAAACTGGGATCTGTAAAACGCATAAGATTTGTAAATATTGTAAACACAAAATGTATTAGCTAGAGATAAATATTAAAATGGCACAATGTAATTGGTCTCAACATTTGGTCACGGTTAGGTAAAGGTTAGGACGGGTGTAAAATGTAGATAGCAATAATATAAAACAAAAAAAGTGGGATTGGAAATGATGCACATTTTAGAATAAAGACAATCCTGTTGTCAAATACTGAAGCTGACCTCCCCCCCCCCCCAAAAAAAAAGAAACAACCTGATTAATATATCAATCCAGAAAACAGGTATCTCAGACTTTTCCGGTTGTGTAGAGCATGCTAGTGTCATCTGGCATCAGATCCAGGTAGCCAAAAAGGAGGAAACAGATCTTCAAGTGGTGTTCCTGGATCTCGCAAACACCTTTGGCTCAGTCTCTCACAACCTCCTGTGGACAGCCTTAACGGTCCCAGCAGTTCTCACAACCCTTGTCCAGGTCTACTTAAAGGACGTCCAACTCTGCATGACAACAGCATTGTACACATCATGGCAACACCTGGAAGTGGGAATCATGGCCGGCTGCACCATCTCCC
The DNA here is from genome assembly GCA_016801145.1 of Umbra pygmaea. Taxonomy (NCBI): domain Eukaryota; kingdom Metazoa; phylum Chordata; class Actinopteri; order Esociformes; family Umbridae; genus Umbra; species Umbra pygmaea. The sequence continues at coordinate 11,361 of JACXGM010014887.1, read as the reverse complement.
CGCTGGACTTCACCCTGGCCAGGAAGGTCATCATCCGGGCCTCTTGATGGATGGTTGGCGGACAGCGAATAAGACCTGGGCTGCCACTGAACAGAGCCTATATGGATGACCTCACAACTCTCACCACGACCAAGGTTTGCACTGTACGGCTACTATGAAATAAGCTACAGGAAAACATTGATTGGGCTCGCATGAAGATCAAGCCGAGCAAGTCCAGAAGCTTTTCCATTATCAAGGGGAAGCTGTCAGACCACCGCTTCCACATTGGTGAGGAACCCATTTCAATGGCCTCCGAGAAGCCTGTGAAAAGCCTTGGTTGTTGGTATGATGCCTCCCTTAAAGACAAAGAGCAAGTAAAGCAGCTCAGGAAGGAGGTAGCCAGCGGCCTGGAGAGCATCGACAGAACCCTGCTTCCTGGAAAGCTAAAGCTCTGGTGCATGTAGTATGGTGCATGTAGTATGGACTACTTCCACTACTTCTCCTGTGGCCGCTAACCCTCTATGAAGTCCCGCTCACAAAGGTGGAAAAGCTGGATAGACTGGTCAGCTCAAATGTAAGGAAGTGACTTGGCCTTTCCAGGTGCCTCAGCAGCATTGGGCTTTATGGCAAAGGGATGTTACACCTGCCCATTTCCAGTCTGGCAGAGGAGTACAAGTGCATCGAAGTCAGACTGGAGATGCTGCTACTGGATTTGAGCGATCCATTTGTGGCCCAAGCTGCCCCGATCCTGGCCACCATGAGGAAGTGGACCCCATTGGCCACAACTGAGCAGGCAAAGGCAGCACTCAGACACACAGACATTGGCTGAGTGTAGGAGGGGAGAATTGGTCTTGACCTTGGGGCAAGTACACCTGCGTGGAGCAAGGCTTCACGTAGGAGCAATGCTTCTCAGAGATGCAAGTTGGTTTTCCAGGAGGTACGTCGGGAGGAGGAAGTAGGAAGGTGCGCCCAAGCTGTGGCGCAGGCAAAGCAAGGGCAGTGGATGGTATGGAAAGGACTGGAAAAGAGAGATTTCCTGGAAGGAGTTGTGGGAGATGGAGGCATTCAAGGCAAGCTTTACCATCAGGGCTTCCTAAGATGTCCTGGGCAGTTGGGGAGAGCACTGGACTGAAAGCTGCTGGCAGACTTGGACAAGAAACTCTGCTTCCCAGCTGAGATCACAGCTACCAAACTGCCACCAGACCTTGTTCTGTGGTCAGCCTCGCACAAGCTTGTCTACATCATCGAGCTCCCAGTTCCCTGGGAGGGTGCAGTGGAGGAGGCTGACGAACGGAAAAGGCTGAGGTATGCTGAACTTGCAGCCGATGTGCAACAACAAGGCTGGAATGTGAAGGTACGCCCAGTGGAAGTAGGCTGCAGAGGGTTCGTAGCCACCTACGAAAGGTGAGCCAGTGGCTGTGGATCAAAAGAAAGGACTGTGCCTGTGCCTTCAAGTGAGTTAATGGCATCTAGGGAGTGAACCTGGGATGATGTGATTCACTGCTGAACCCTCTGGAGGTATTGTGGGCCTATCAGCGAAACACCTAAGACGGAGGGCGTCCTCTGGACAACGCAAAGGGTGCCATCACTCAATTGACCACCCCACGGAGTCTCATTGGTGCCTCAAGTATGCATTCATTGAGGGATATCAACATCTAGTCCTACACAACATATCTGAGCTATGCGTCTTGTAAACACAGCCGTTTTTATCTCACCTCATGGAAAATACACTGTTGATTATAAACATGGTTTACAAGTTCAATTTTTAGGTAATATATACATGTCCCATATCATTACAATGCTTAGGATCTTAGCATTCTAATGATTATCTCGTAGATATAGCTATTACATTTAAAACATTATGAGTGACAAATTGAACTATGTATCTTGTGAACAAAGCAATTCTGCTAGCAGAGTGCCAACCACATTGATGAAATATATATGACATATAGTAATATAGAAATATAGTACTTGAAGTCAAATCTTTTTTGTCATCAAAGAGTCCCAGTAATGACATACAGCATAGTTTCCCCAAGTAAACCCATCTTGTTATATAATAAAATGGCAATTTCAGGACTGAAACTTTACAGAATGTATCCGCAAACAAACTAAAGACTCTGTTTATGAATCCTGGGGCCAAACTTATGAACACATGATAAGTGTCAGAAATGTCCGTAATATGTTGATAATCATCCTCCTAATGAAACAGATGTTATAAATGACCAACATCCTTTATATAAACTAAAGTATGCCAGACATATTTGAACAAAGACATTTGTAGTCTGTCTCCTAACCCCAATGAAAATGTCATCACATTGCATTTTCTGGTGTTACATTTCAAATAACTAGTAACTAGTGTTACATAAAAAATATAAGTGTTTGTAAATGTTCAAATAAACAGGAATGTTCTTGAAGTCTGAAGTATTACTATTAGAATTGTTAGATAAAAAGTACTAAATTTTTAAAAGCACATTCCTCTTTATTTGAACATTTATAAACACTAGTTACAGTAATAATTCAAACATGAATATTACATAGAGATTATACACCAATCATCCATAACATTATGACCACCTGCCTAATATTGTGTAGGTCCCTCTTCAGCCGCCAAAACAGCAGCCCCCTTTACAAACAGGCTGTAAAAGAGACATGGGTTTCAGTTGATTTCTCTCTGTAAAGGTAAATAAAATAATGTGTCTTATGTCTATACATCAATGCCTATAATTATTATTAAGTAAACAATTCCTGACATAGGGTGCATTCTTGTGATTGGCTAAAACAAGGGAGATATCTGATTGGTTGCAGATCATTCCCTGTTAAAAAAAGGCAGTGACGTTCACAGACCGCAAGCAGTTTGTAAATCAAGATATGTTTGTGTGTGCATCAGAAATACATTTATGAATCATGTGTGTGCATGTATGAATCCTGTGTGTGCATATGTGAATGTAGTGTGTGCATTTATCTTCATGGAGACTTTTAGCTCCATACTAGCCTGCTCAATGCATCCACATGAGAGCTAACTAACTCATTAACTATTCATACACAGGCACTAATTGCAACTTGAAATGCCACAGGTTTGGGAAATTAACCTTTAACTGCCATTTTAACCTGTGTGTGTCAACTTGTATGTCTGTAACAAGGCCAAAACATTCCAGGGTATGTCAACTTTTGATCAGGGCCATATGGGTGATTTCTGTTATCAGTATGCTTTAAAAAGGAATCAATGAACTGTGTCATAATTAATGGCTTCATATGATCACAATACGTACACAACAGTCAGATGTTTGGCATGAACAATCATATTGTCAAAATCAGTGCTGAAATGTTACAATTTCTGAGAGGGTATGTAAACCTTTGGGCACAACTGCCAATGCTCAAACAATACATTCAAAACCTAATATAAATAAAATTATAGAAACCATTGATTGTGAAACCTAATTAATTAATAAATGATTGTTTGGTTCCATTAATATAATACACACAGCAAAATCACCAGTGTTAAATCAATTCTGAGAGTGTTGCATTTTGCAGCACTGATTCATGGTTGTTACATAGAAACTACCAAAAGTGTTTCCAGGTAAGAAGTTAAAATATTAATCATATCATTTGTGAAGTATTACCTTGAAACAAAGGAAAATATTTGGAACATAAAGAGTGGATGAATTTCATCATTATAATATGGTATTTACCCGTTTTAAATTCCAAAAAGTTATTACTCTGACAGCAGCCTATAATACTTTGAAAACATCAACATATATTACCCAATTATTATCATCATATTATTACAATATTAATATAACTATATTATCATTACCCAGATATACATATGGGTATCATCGAACCCTTTTCTAGTTATTACATTGGTAATAGCATGTTATTACATCTGTTACCTTATCACCTTATTACACCAGTATTACATCTTATTAGTTTTACCCAGCTATTACTTTGGTAATTACATGTATTACCTCTTTTATATCACACTGTTACCCCACTATTACCATCTTATTACCGTGCTGTAACATAAAGTGCTACCAATATTTTATATGGAGTTATATAATTCTTTGTACAAAATTTAAATGTATAATACGGTGGTTTATGTTTTGTGATGCTTTAGTTATTTTGCTCCACATTGTTTCCCAGTTGATATCTTGTATAGATATTGTATATATACAGATGCAATTGATCTTTATGTATTTTAATTATTGTAAAAATAAAATGAATAGCACATCAACTCATTAATGTTCTCTGTCATTTATGAGGTATCCAGGCTCTGGCGGTCTAAGTCCCCATTCTACTGATGACACTGCCCTTTCTTGCACACCTGTGTGTTATTAGTGATCATCCCTCATTTATTTTTGGTAGAAGTCACCAGTCTACTGATGGCACTGCCCTCTCCTGCACACCTGTGTGTAATTAGTGATTATCCCTAATTTATTCCCACCCTTCACTTTGTCATTTGTAAGCTGTTGTCCTTTCTGTGATGCTATGGCATGTGATGCCTTGACTAAGCCTCGAGCTTTCTGAAGACATCGGTCCCATGTGCCACGTTAAAGATATTAGTCTTTAGCTTTTGCATGGCCTAAGTGAAGCCACGAATCATCTGGGTTATACCTGTATTGGACAGGTTATATAATTAAACTTCAATCATCGATGCACCCTATAGTTTCTATCTATCGATCATTACACCAACAGGGATAGATTTACACTTAACAGGCTCAATGCCCGAAATGTAGAGACTTATGAATTTGCCACAGAATTTAATCAGCATCTCAGTGACCCAATCTCAACAAAATCCAAGGCGAATTCTAAAAGACATACAACTTGGTATAGGTAGCACAAAAAATATACAAACTCGAGCAATGGGCAAAATTGTGACAGTAGTTTATGCGTAAACAGGTTATGTGCTGCTTATACAAAAAAATAAGTTTAAAGTAAAAGCCATGTCATCAATCTGTGCAGGACCCCAGTAAAACACTTGTGTTTTGTCAGATAATTATGAACCAATATATTTTAAAGCTTATGGTAGGTTAAGAGTAAAATGTGGTGCTTTGCGATCAAAACAACACACATAGCTTTTACTCTCCCCTTTCTCAAGTATCAAATTAATACAAAAAACGGTTTGCTGGATAAGTAGATTGATTAACTCTAAATTACGCTAAATTGCCTGGGGTGTAATGAAAAATCACTAGTATTAAAGTGATCAGTCAATTGCTGAGTAACTACCCTCTTCGCAGGTTTTGAAATGGGTAAAATAACTATGCATCTATAATAATTGAACATAACATTAATATGGTGGTAACAACAGCATGATTTAATACATACTGTATGGCAGATACAGTACATTGGTTTAGGAATTGGTTGATCGAATGAGTTGCATTTGACACCATATGAAATCATGGTGATTCCTCTCTGCATTCTTACATAACATACTGTATCAAACACTTTCTGTAGATGGTTTGTAATAACTTCATATTTATGATGTCCCTTTTAAGTAGACCTCCGGCTACATTTGAAGGCAAGCGTTCCATCAGGTTCACTGCATTATTAGATTGATATCAGTTCACTTTAGCAATAGATATGAATTTTTGCAGTACAGTACCATTGATTGAACTGCAGAGGTATGTCAGCTAGAAACCACTGTCCATAATTAGTTAATCGGCAACTTAGCTGCATATTAACACAGTGTTAATTTGTCTTTTTGTTGTGTATTCTGTGGGCAGTAATATGAACTATATTCAGGGGCGAAGCAGGATTTCTGGGCCCTATGAATGAACCTGCATGGGCCCCACCAATATGATAAGTCATACTTTATTTAAATTCTAGGACCCTCTCCCTCTTAGGGCCCCTTAAATTGTCATCAACTTTGCCCCCTTTATCACACGCCTGAATACAGCAATATAACGTAAGCTATAAAGTAAATCCATAGATCAAAATTCCCATCCGTCAGTCTTCCCTTCTGAGGGGTTTTCTGGCACATACAGTTTTCCTTACTCAAACATGTTCTGAGGGAAGAAAGATTATGATAGGTTCAGGCGAATACCCAATCAAAAACGAAGAGCAGGTGGGATTTAAGGAACTTTTCAGTCTTATGTTTGTGCTTGTGGACTTTCCTCTTCAATTCAGACCACAAGTAGTGCTCGGCGGTATACCGGTTCACACCAAATACCGGTGTGTATTTTGTTATGATATAATTTTTTATATACTGCAATACTGGTGTATTTGAATACATAACGTCCGGAATGCTACGCTGCGCGACACTGTTTCAGTTCGGACCCTTTTCAATGTTACGCTTCTAAACACGCATGGGCGACTTCGAGACGTGGTGAGGGTAAACAGTAGTGCTCAGGGTTGCACCAGCTGGACATATATAGGTCATAACTGTACGTCCGATCTAAAATGCCCTTAACGTCGGACTTTATATTTGTTTACCTGTTGCACCAGCCGGCCGTAAGCTCTCAATGAAAGAGCTAAGCCATGTAGCTAGCAGGCACAGCCAGGGCGCAGGGTGCTGATTTACATTAATTATATAAAATGTATGTTTTTTATATAAAATGTATTGTTTTTCTGAATCTCTGATTGCATTAATATTTAGCTGTAATTTCTTTGGAGAAAGACCATTTTGTGCAATCGAAGATACAGGTCACATTATTTATGTTAGCACCAAACTACATGGATTATGAATCAAATGCCCGGAAATAGCCAACGTGTTGTTTGTTAAAACGGTACTAACGTTAATGTACGTTACAAACAAATCTTGATCAGTCACTTTCAACTGTGCTTTCCATCCCATTACGTAAAACATTATGTTTTTCATCACTACTGTATTGAACATCAATGCTTGTTAAGACTGACACTTCACTGCCCTTCCTCATGCTAAATTGTGAATATATTTTCTGTTATCTTTCTCAAGTTACGACGATGCTAGTTGTTTTGTCTAACTAAAGTTGGTTAAAGCAGCAAATTCCATGTATTTTTCATACAGTAGTACACAGCCCACACACATTCTTTGGCTTTGTAACTCAGAACAATTAGTAAACGGGTTTAGCTATTTACAATTATCTTGCAGACACATCGAATTTAGGGATTAATTTATTATTAGTGGAGTTTATAATTACATGAAAATAATATATTTTTAAGCTAATGAAATGCAAGTATATTAATGGTAGCTTCTCTCGAAACGGTTGCCAGGGGGAAACTTTCTTTGTCCATTTTATCCATTTGGTTTAAGGAAAGAACACTGTCTAGCAACTATCACTAGTAATATTCTGATCTCACGGATGCGCATTCCTTACGGTGGACTTAGCTATGACTAGTCTTATTTTTATTTGGTGCAACAGCAAATTCTACTCAACATCGGACACGAGCAAATTGCTCCACCACCTTAACCACAAGCACGTCTTGGAATATGAAAAAATTGATGAATCTACTGCAATAATTCCTCTTTCAACCAGTAGAAAATGATTGGAACACCTGATTATGCATGGGGAAAAAATCCCGTCATATACTGTGAAAACGGTAGAATTTTTAAAAATACAGTGATATACATACTGCCCAGCACTAACCACAAGTAAACCTAACTTTAATCATAACCCTACCCTTTCACTATCCATAAAATGTGCATCTAATATTCAGTTGGTTGTATTTGATGAGCCAGTATTATTAAAAAGTAAGACATTTTAAAATGTTTCTGATGCCAGCTTGGGATTTGGCCTGGCAACCATATAGTTACTAGTCAGATGCTATAACCAAAAGGGTAACTGCTGGCTTGCTCCAGCTTTCTAATAGTGTTTCTATTTGTTGTCCACTCCAGTTTACAATGTTCCTGTACTCCCGCCTTCTTTCCATTTTGATTGGATATTTGAATGAACCGACTAGTCTTACTGCCCTCAGAACATGTTTGATTAAGGTATGTGCAGTTTTCCTGAGCAAGGACTCAGGCATGCAGCCAGAATTCGCTCTTGGGCTGGCCTAAAAAAAAATTGATGTATGTAAACCTTAAATGTGATTATTGTCCTCTTTTAAATCCCCTGCATTTAGCATGTTTTCATTTGGCCTGTATGTGAATTGTGAGTAAAAATTTTGCAGGTAGATTTATTATGAAAAGAAGTAGAAAAATGAATGTTACTTATAAAAAATATTGCAGATCTTGCCTTTATCAGTTTAACGTAAAGGCAAATGCATGTAGACATGGTCAAGACGATCTGGTGAAGTTCAAACCAAGCATCAGAATGTGAAAGAGGTGAGTTAAGTGACTTAGAACATCGCTTTGAGCATATTGCACTGTTGTGGCCCATCTGCTTCAAGGTTTTAAGTGTTCAGTGATGCTCTTTTGCATATCTTGGATGTAATGTGTTGTTATTTGAGTTACTGTTGCCTTTACTGTTGCCATAGAGAATGATAATTTTTTTGCTTCGAGTGTAGCCTTCGGAATGCATTATTTTTGCTTGAGGGCCACATTGAGCTGTTGAAATCAAGTTCAGGGCCACATTTTATAGCGATGCATGAAATGTTATTTCATTAAATTAACCTCGCCCCCTACACAGTTACATGCGTATCTTACAAAAAATCAAGACAACAGTGCATATGGAAATTAATTTGAGTCATAAATCGCTTTTCCCCCATGTTGACTCTTGGCTACGAGAATAAATCAAACCCAAACTTTTGTGATAATTTTCATGCATGATGTCATATAGAGCAAAAAAATACAAAATTGTTGTTTAATTTTTAGTTAATTATTGTAAAATACTTATAAACCATAATGAACATTACTGTAATATCCAAATTGGCATGCCCCCAGGTCTTGAGAACCAGTATGACTAAGTTTGGGGGACAATTGGGATGCTCATTTCGGGTAATTTTCCGGACCGACAACAGCAACTCGTTATCCGATTATTACCGCTAACTGATAAGATTAATAATAAAAAAAAATATTGACAAGTGTCTGTAACCCGTTAAATATACAAACATTTTTTTCCACGAATTTTTTTTAATGTCTATACAGCATACAGAACAGATCAACAACAGCTGCTGGGTGCACCAGCTTTGCGTATAAGTTCACTCTGGTGCAAAGTCCACAGTAAACATTACGTTGAAACTAGTTAGTTTCATACTAAAGCTGTGTCGATGTTTGGTTTCACCAAACTACACTGGCGTAAAGTCCACACCAACCAAAATATTGTCGCAGAAAATTTGTCGCAGACGTTTTCACTTACTGTTGTCAATCAAAGGAAAGTAGCCTTGATGCAGTGTTTACCGAGTTGTCACATTATAGAATGAAAACAGTTGGTGACAATCTGGATCAAGGTTGTTGCTTACAGGAGGCCTACTGCGAATAAGGGCTATATTTCATTAGTACAAAACAAAATGTTGATAACGCTTGCTATGCGTTATGTTACTAACTATACAATATCTGCTGAGCGCACCCATTCCATTGAAAGGAGCATGATTAATTAAAATAATATATGCTTCCCAATATGATAGTGTTATGTTATATCTCCCCACCTCTCATAACGAAGTGCCAGGCTCTGGTTGCGCATGTCAACACGTCACGTGATTTAATAAATATAGGCTATATATACATAAAAAATAAAAAAAACTTCTAAACCGTTTAACTGGTAGTATTAATCGGTCAAATGTTTTACTTTCGGTTAATGGTTAAACAGTCAATATGAGCATCCCTAGGGGACATATAATTAAGTAAATTAAACACTGTATGTACAGTAGCCTACATATATTTACCATTTCCCTATACATTTGAAAAAAAACATCTATCCCAAACCCCCCCCAAAATATCCTGTTTTAGAAATGCAGAAATGTTATTTTGTCATTTTCACTTCCTGATTTCTGTCTGTAATGTTTTTCGGTTACCAAAATATAGTCAGTGAAATGTACCCACCTTTGAGACGCAATATCTCCGGCTGTCATTAATCCTCATAGACGAACTACTCTTAATTATTTGCATTGGCATTATTTTATCAGCGCAACCCCCTCTTTCCAACCATATTGGTACCATGTTGGAATTGTGCAGGATGATGTCCTACATCATTTCAGAGTTGCTATTTTGTCATTTTCACTTCCTACTTCCTGTTTGTAATGTGTTTAATAAAAAAGGCGAAAGTAAAAAAAAACATGAGCAACTTCGAGGCACGATAGCTCCGGCACTGATAAACCCAAATGGATGACCCACTACTGATTTGTTGTCTAATCTTCTTCTTTCCAATGGTACCAACCTTTAGTTGCTTGCACTGTTGTACCGTTGCTTACGGTTCGCGAGATAATTGCGACTGTGGAGCGCTTAAAACGCCTCGCTGTCCAGATCAAAGGACCCGGTGGGCCGCATCTTGATCTCTATTATTAATTTCAGTTCATTCATGGATATTTGTGTTATCTTAATTTATGCCAGTAAGTAGGTACGGCTGATGTATGTGTATTATGTATATGTGGCACCCTTCTCCTCCACCTAAAGATGTCTAATTTGAGTAATATTAATCAGGTGTATTTGATGACTGATAACATGCAGCCAGAATGTAGCTTAAGTTCTATATCAGGTCAAAAGAACAGAAGTAGGATGTGGTTCATTCGAGATATTCTGAGGGTTGATTGCTACTGTGTTGTCCCTACGTACGGGAGCGCTACTCTTCATGTAAGTTGTGAAAAGGGTGTGGTTGGAAGTGTATACATATGCTCCGTACTAGTATTGTTATTATCCGTGTCCACGCCGCGTTAGAGCATGAGTATTCTATACAATATATGTATTTCCGTTGTGCTCTCCCCACATCTGTTCGCCTGCGACTTCATACAGTAAACTTCCCGGATTTGTCTAAATTAAAAAAGCAACAACCATCAAACTGCCGGTTTGGTCTCCCTCCCTTCTCTCTACACACCCTAACCAGTCAGTGACACTGTTGCAGTTTCCAAAAATTGTTTTTGAATGCATTTGAGGCAAGAAATAAGCTATCCCATTGCTGAATCTGCAATCACATTAGATATATGAGGTCTTATAAAACCTATATGTTTTTCAGGCGCAAACCCATGACTATCATGATGAAGAGTGAATTTCATCTTAATCGAATAAAAACATTTGGGCTTTGATAGTATTGTAAAATAATAGATGAATAAAACATATGAAAACAACTGAAATTACATGTCACACAGCCTATTGCTGTTTTTAAGCAACTAAATATAGTTCAAGTTCAATTTATTTATATAGCACGTTTACAACAGCCACTAGGCTGACCAAAGTGCTTTACAGAAGTGTTGAATCTAAAAAGGGAAAGTAATAAAAACACACAATAACACAAATAAAAGAATAAAAGCAGTGTAAGACATAGGCTAAAAAACAGAAAGGTAAGGAAAGGCCAGAGATGAAGGTTAATATGCTAG
>JACXGM010014886.1:0-14307 GCA_016801145.1 Umbra pygmaea | reverse complement strand
AAACAGAAGACGGCGCTCGAATCGTTCCTTTTTTTTAATAAAATGAGGTTTTTGCTGTTTTGCGACCTGATACGGCAAGAGTTTTATCTACCAGTTAGCTCCACCATAGGGGCTTAGCGAAAAACCACTGGTGATTGGTCGTAGTGTTATCCAATTGCGTACCTTAAGATTTTCAAATGCATGCTTGGTGCCGCCTCTCGAGTTGGGTCATTTTCATTAGTCGATGCCAGACCCATATCTCCTCCGGATTTGGGTCTGGATTTTTCCAGGCTAAGTAAAAACGGCAACTGTTTAAAAACATAAAACAATTATGAAAACTAGAATATCAGAGTTGGGAAAGTAATCAGTCCCATGATTTAATACTTCAGTAGAGCAATATTTTGCTTTAATTACAGCCATCAATCTGTTTGGAAATGTCTCTATTAGCTTTGCGCACCTAAATTGGAGAATATTCTTACTTGAATAATTGTTCGAGTTCTGTCAAATTTTATGTCAGGTGGGGGGCAATTAGCCTGGTGTGTGATCTGGGAAGTGACTGGTTGTACCTGAGCAAGTTTATAATGTTACTCTAAGGGGCTGATCACTTATCCAAACCAGGTATTTCACTAATTACATTTTTATAACTTTTCAGAATTTTTGTTAATGTTATTTCCACTTTAATATTTAGGGTTATAATGTGTACAGCAAGTAATCATTTACATATTATAACCCTAAATAATGTGTAAATGTGTACAGCAAGTAACCATTTACAGGGTGTGATCATTTTCTATAGGCACTGCATCTATCACAAATCCCGGGCAGCACTATGTCAATTTGTGCTGCCTCGTGCAAGGAGTCATAGTAAAAAAGTCAGAAAAGCCATATTCAGGTTAGAACCACTGGCTATCATGACTTACCTTTCCCTACAAGGCAGCGATTTAGCCCACTACGCCACCCTGGTTTAATTTCTTTATTCTTTTTTTTGTTTGACACATTAAATGCTTAAATTGATAACACCATCCTGTATTGTCTTAAATAATAAAAGTTTGTGATTCCTATGTATTTATTATTAGTATATTGTCAAAAGTAAAAATACAATACAGTGTAAAAGGTACTCTCAGCGCTAACACATTATTTACATGTTTTTATATAATTTGTTAGCTCTAAAAAGATTATCATTTTTGTATAATTTTTTTGATCTGAGAGTACTTTTACCAGTTTAATTTGGTAGGTAATATTTCATAATTATGAATTTTTTTTTACAAACTAGTATATTGTTTTAAGGTTTCATTTGTACTTTCTTTAATTTTTCTGTCATAGAGCTTAAAAGAAAATGGGTGGCCAAATATCTGTAGACAATATTCATGTAGTTGTGGTTGGTGGCGGTTTCGGGGGGACAGCAGCTGCACAACAGCTTAAATCCAGTGGGATACCCTTTACCCTCATCGACCTTTGTGATGCCTTTCACCACAATGTGGCTGCCCTCCGTGCTTCCGTTAAGAGTGGTGAGAAACCATTCGTTGTAACAAATAGTAACGTCTTTTGAAAAACATTGATATAGCAACACTGACTTGAGAAATTGTTGACATATTGGATACTTGCAGGATTTGCTCAGCAGACCTTCATCCCATATTCAAAGACATTTGGAGAGAGTTTCCTTCAGGGTCGTGTGATACGTGTGGATCCAGTAGCTCACATTGTTGAGTTGGAGGGGGGAAAGGTTAGTGTTAACTGGGCATGCCCAGTCCCACAATGAATCTGATAATTTTGTCATGGTGTTCAGGTGAAAGATCCTTCCTGTAATTTGATATTTGTTAATGTCTTGCACCACAGGAGGTTAATTACTCACACCTGATACTTTGCACTGGTACAGATGGCCCTTTCCCAGGGAAGTACAACATCGTGGCCTCCTACCAGACAGCCATCCAAAAGTATGAAGACATTTTGAAGGAGGTACATTTTCATTGACACATTTCCACTCTGGGCTTGGGCCTTTGGAACATAATGTAACTAAAAATCTAATCCATGTTTGATGGATTTGTAATGTCTAAATATTTGTGCACGTTTGTGTTTTTATGAAATTTGTATGAAGAGGAATGTTATGGTTTCTTCATGATTTTGGTTCAGATCCAGGCCGCAGAGTCAGTTTTAGTGATCGGTGGTGGATCCACTGGTGTAGAGATGGCCGCGGAGATCAAAACGGAATATCCAGACAAGAAGGTAGTATCATATTCCACCACTCTTTATTCATGATTTTTGGAAACTTGCAGTGTGGAGCACAACTAATGTATCTTGCCCACCGTTCACGCAACACTCCAATGTCTCCAGGTCATCTTGGTTCATTCCCACATTGCCCTGGCTGACACAGAGCTTCAGCCTTGTGTCAGACAACAGGCCAAGGAAGTCCTTCTTGAGAAAGGGGTGGAGCTTGTACTGGGTATGTGGTGATGCCGGCTGAGGAATTTCTTAGTCAGAATGACAAGGCAGCAGCAATCTAAGGGAAAGTGCAGTGTGATTACATCATTCTCAGCAGTAAAGGTGTTCAAGAGAGCCTTCATGTTGTGCTCAGAATTTGAATGACAACCTATGGCCCCGCCCTTCTATCTGACTCTAGGCCAGAAAGTTTGTAACCTGTCTGACCTGGAGATAAATGTGACCCACAAGAACATGATTGTGAAGACCGATAAGGATACAGAGATAACTACCGACCTCATCATCTGCTGCACCGGGATGAAGATTAACTCTGGTGCCTATAGCACCTCGCTGAGTGAGTTCACTTTCTTGTCCAGTAGGGGGAGGCATTGTGCCATATGTGAGTCAAGTCAGTCAGAAATTCAAGAAATACTGTTCTAAGTACTGTTTGATGATTATACTGCTAGTAACCTCAAATTAGATCAGCATGTAGATAAACAAGATTCCTTAAAGATGCATTCTGGGACTTAAATGATTAACAAAGTAGTTTTAAAAACGACTACGTTTTGGCTGGATGTATAGTTGTTTTTTTTATAAGTGCATAATCTATAAGTTAAATTGCTATCGTACTATTAACCGTGAAATTCCATGTTTGAAAAAAGTTGTTTTTGTGACATGGGGCACAAATCTGCACATACTGCACTGCACATAATAAATAGCACACAATTTTCAAGGCTCTTTATTGTCTGGAGTGCACCATTCTTACAACCAGTTGAATCACAACCTATGCAGGCTGAAATTGCATAAATCAAATGCTACATAGTAACAAATAAGCACACGATTGGGCCCAGGTTGCTTTAACCCATTCCAATCAGTGATGTGCACAAGAAGGGCTTTTGGGTATGATTGGTTAAAGGTGGACAAAACCATATTCAAATTTAAATTTAATAATATTCGTATAACGTTTAAATCAAGATTGCAGATTAAAGCTACAGGCTTTCGTAATTGCAAAACAATATGTAGTAATAAGCATATTTAAATAACAATTGCCTGATGGCTGCTACTCTCGGCTGCTACCGCGATCCCGCGAGATCACGCACAGAGCACAACATGTATTAAGAGAACGCCTAGCAGCCGAGTGTAGCAGCCATCAGGCAAGTGTTATTTAAATATACTTCTGGTGTACTTACAAACTTTTCAATGCCTCGTTTTACAAGTACATAAACTATTTGTATTACTGTAGAAGTTTGGTACCATTCCGGGCATTATTAGTGGGGCTATTTATGAGATTAACCCTTGGTTCCATTAGCGCCTGCATTAAGCCATTCGGCTGATAGCGCTAACTTAACCAATGTTATAACAATGTAAAAAAGCTTATGAGGGGTTGTTTGGCTCGAGTTGAAGGTGCAAAGGACCCTAGGTTTATTATTCTGAACCATCACTTTAAGGTCAGGGTTGGTTGCTCCTTCCATGCTTGTTTGTTTACCGTTCTTACTTTTCTTGTAAGGCAAGTTTGCAGTTATTTTTCTTTCGCTTCTGGGCTTTGCCTGGTAACCCCTGTGTTTCACATCACAATGAACTCCGGGCAATTCCCTCAGGTAAAGTCTTCAGAAATGCGGACTTGTGAACAGAGTGCATAAAGGGCTCAAAAGGCCTGCAGGAGAGCCCTCGCACACTTGACAATATGACAGTGGGACAGCCCTAAGCCCTCACAGACTTAACGAGAATGCGCTTTAAAGTCTGAGAGTCTGTGAGTGTGGAAATTGGGATTGGGCCTTAAGTCTTTGAATGTAATGTATAGGCAACATACAGTGGTGCTTGAATGTTTGTGTTTAGAATTTTCTATATTTCTGCTTAAATATGAAATATAAAAAACATCATCAGATTTTCACACAATTCCTAAAATTAAGTAAAGAGATCCCAATTAATCAAATGAGACAAACTTGTTCATTTATTTATTGAGGACTATGATCCATTATTACATTTTGTCCAATTCCTCCTGACAGAACTGGTGTAACTGAGTCAGGTTTGATGGCCTCCTGTCGCGCACACACTTTTCAGGTCTACCCACAAATGTTCTTCATGATTGAGTTCAGTGCTTTATGATGGCCACCCCAATACTTTTTGTTTAGCCATTATGCCACAACTTGGGAAGTATGCTTAGGGTCATTATCCATTTGGAAGACCCATTTGCAACCAAGCATTAACTTTGTGACAAATTTTGCTTCAATATATCCACAATTTTCCTTTGTTATGATGCCATCTATTTTGTAAAGTGCACCAGTCCCTCCTGCAGCAAAGCACCCCCACAGCATGATGCTGACACCTGTGTGTTTCACGGTTGGGATCGTTTTCTTCAACTTGCAAGCCTCCCTATTTTTCCTTTAAACATAACTATGATCATTTTCCATTTTTCTTTAATCAGACCAGATGACTTTTCTCCAAAGTTGCAAAACGTAGTCTGGCTTTTGTATAGCGGTTTGAAGCAGTGGCTTCTTCGTTATTTCTAAATAGGACTCTTTTTATTTTGGATATAGATAATTTGGTACCTGTATCCTCCATCTTCAAGGTCCTTTGCTGTTGTTCTGGGATTGATTAGCACTTTTCGCACAAAAAGACGTTCATCTCTAGGAGACAGAATGCATGTCCTCCATGAGCGATATGATGGCTGCATGATCCTATGGTGTTTATTCTTGCATACTATTGTTTGTACATATGAATTTGGTACCTTCAGGTATTTGGATATTGCTCCCAAGGATGAACCAGACTTGGGAAGGTCTACAATTTTATTTCAGAGGTTTTTCTTTTGATTTATTTCATGATATCAAGCAAAGAGGCACTGAGATTGAAGGTAGGTGTTGAAATGTACACACAGGTGCACCTTTAATTGACTTAATTATGTAAATTAGCCAACAGAAGCTTTTAAAGCCATGACATAATTTTCTGGAATTTTCCAAGCTGTATAACGCACAGTCAAGTTAGTACCGGTATATGTAAACTTCTGACCCACAGGAATTGTGATAGTGAATGAAGTGGAATAATCTGTATGGAAAAAATGTCTTTTCATGCACAAAGTCGATGTCCTAATAGACTTCCCAAAACAACAGTTTGTTAACATGACTGTGGATTGGTTGACAAATGACTTCAACCTCAGTGTATGTAAACTTTAAAACTTCAACAGACATTTTGCTGTTCATATTTTAGGTGAATGCCAAGCAGAGAATGGCTGCCTGAGAGTGAATAAGTACCTGCAGGTTGAAGGTTATGACAATGTGTATGCTGTCGGGGACTGTGCCAACATACTTGAGCCTAAACTGGCATACCACGCTGGGCTCCACGCTGGGGTTGCTGTTACCAACATCACCAACAGTCTTATGGAGAAGCCCCTGAAACCTTATAAACCAGGTACAGTTGCAGCCAATATTTACTTACAGCCAATATATACTTGCAGCCTTGTTCTTTATTTCCTCCATTTTCTCCACTCCCAATTGGTGTTGTCCAATTTTTCTCACTAACCCTGCCATGTGGGCAGATCCGCAACCCCCCCTCAACAGATTCAGGATGGTGAGAGGCGCGCACATCGTTCATCCAACCATGTCGCCCAGCCACTGATTCTTTTTTTGCACTGTGAATCCAAAATGGAAGCCTTTAGTCGGATCATGCACAGGATGATTACGTTCACCAACTATACTTCCATGATTCAATTTACAGGCACCCGATCTGGCCACAATGAGTCACTGGAGAGTGACGTGGCAGGATAGATAATCTGACTTATCTAACCCAAGTCCTGGGCAGCGTTATGCAAGGTTTCGCTGCCTCTTGTTGTAGGTCTGGGCAAAGTCATAGAGTCCGTAGTCAGGCTTGAACCACTGACTATCATGACATAATTTGTCCTGCAAGGCAGTGACTTGGCCCACTATGCCACGCAGATGCCAGCTTTGTACGTTTGCATGTTCTTTAAGTGGTGTAATGTTGGTCACAGAAATGTACAGAGCATTTGTTGTCATCTGTTGTCCATACAGGGAGTGTGTCCATGCTGTTAGCCATGGGTCATAACGATGGAGTGGGTCAGTTCAATGGAGTGAGGCTACCCCGCTTTCTTGTCACCAAAGTCAAAAGCAAGGACCTAATGTTGTGGAAGAGCTGGAAAGAGATGGGCCAGAAAGCTCCTTAACATGCTATACGGAACATTCTGGAGCACATAGAGGTGTCAGCAAGTATAGGTTGTTTTTCTGTGTATATACCATCTCAAGAAGAAAGAAATTGTAGTTATCTATACTCAGTAGTTTTAAATTTACTGTCCGTTTTTCACTATGCCATTTGGTTTGTTTTTCAGAAATGTTTTACTGTATTAAAAGGCTCTAATGTGATGGAAATGAATAAAAAATCACTATCAACATGTGGCATGTTAATTGTGGAAAACACCTGAATGGACTGAATAGCAT
The DNA here is from genome assembly GCA_016801145.1 of Umbra pygmaea. NCBI lineage: Eukaryota > Metazoa > Chordata > Actinopteri > Esociformes > Umbridae > Umbra > Umbra pygmaea. Next base: position 7,471 of record JACXGM010014886.1, on the reverse strand, counting down.
CCCACAGACATGGTTTCAGTGTGAAGTCATTCAATTTACTCCATTGTAGCCATTGGGTCATTCACTTAGTAGATTCATGGACTATTATACTAATACCTGATTACTTGAAACCTTAAAAGTACAATTCGTAGACTTTAGAGCTGTAACAGTGGAACTATGGTACTTTTGCTTTCAAGTGACCAGCTTACAAATCCTGTACGAACTAAATTATATCGGATGATTCCCTACAATGTGCAGTGATTAGTTACATGCAAAAGCACAGCCTAAAATGCATAATTGCCTGTATAGTCAAACACTATGAAAGCACAACTCATCCTCATTGCAATTCCCGTTAAAAGGGCAAAGGTAAGCACATCAAAGTGTAGGATATCAATGCCTTGTCTACATAATTTTTCAAATATCAAGAAATGTGTAGTGTTGTCACTGAAAGAGAAAGCACTTTCATTCTCATGGGGTTAAATTCCACAAATGCACCTTTAATTACAGGCATGCAACTCCTCACCTTTCGATGAAATGGGTCACCTACATGATTCATGTAGATCCTATGAGAAAACATTTGGGGGGAGTGAGGGTGTTATGGACAACACAGTATTTTACTCATGCTTTGCAACTGTACAACTGGCTCTGGAACCAATCACTCCCAATGCCTAAACCTCACAGCCAGATGCAGAGTGGGGATTAAAAAGTCAGTTCATATAGGGAACTCAGTAACTTGTTAGTACTTAGGCTTTTATATATTTCTTATTACAGGAAATGTGACTACCATTTACTAAATGCAGTGCAAAACATTTTTCATAGATTTAATCAAGCTGTTAGTAGCATCTGGAATGTTCTCCCACTCAAACCTTCTTGCTGTTGTCAGGAATTGAAACACTGTAGTAAATGTCCATCAAACATGGTCAGATTGGTAAACAGTACTACAGCTTGGACGTCAGATGTAAATTCACTGGCAATGGTTTTGGTAGGTCCTGCTGTCAGCATGCCAATTACACATCAAATGAGAATGTACCATAATGTCCCTTCATGGTCCTCAGCATACTGTGCAAACCGATTGTTCATGACACAATTCAGTGGGAAAGGAGAAATGCTATATTGAAAGGGACATACACTTGTGCACAAAAACACACTTTCTGTACATTGACTTTTTTAGACAGTCAAACTTGTTGCATTTAATTTAGCCAATAATTATACCTACACTAAAATCTTAAACGTTGACAGTAACACGAATGCAAATTGTTTACTCCTGTACACTACACACACCCATAATGTAGCATCCCACCATATTCTGTAACTAGTGTAGAGTCAAAGTAATTACACTTCAAACATCGAGTTAAGGTTAATTTGATTGTATTTTGTACTAGAATAGTTAATTAAACCATAACTACTACAACTGAACAGAATATACATAACAGCACTCTGATATTGGTAACAGCTTTATTTTAATAAATTCTGGACAAATCCCCCCCCCCCCATTTTGCTATTTACAACAATGTCATGTAACACTACAAAAATCAAGATCACAGTAGAATATACAGGTTTGTGTTAATCTGTTCGATATGGCAATACATTCAGATGAAAAACTGGATCAGTCATCTTGAAAAAAGGTTCACAGTTTGGCACAAACAAGACACATAGCTTTTTCTGCTGAATATTAAAAGTTTGAACATTCAAATTGCACTGACAAAGTGGTAGAGGAAATCAGCAAAATAGTACTTCACTTTCCATGCCCCAGTTGTTACAGCTGTAACACATATTTCCTTTAAACTGTAAGATGCATCCAATAAATAAGCTTAAATATACATCTAAAGATTATAAACACCAAAAGACAAGTTAACCATGTCAAGGTATTAGTCTCCAGCTACTTAAAAAGGCTCTAATGCGAACAGTATTTTAAAACAAAGTTTTACTTTTTTAGAACAATGTAGCGGGAGGCAAAACACCTCTCATTTCACAGGTTTCTTTTATGAATTCCCTTTGGGATACACAGCATTCAACAAATTGCCAGGGTGCGACACTGAAATAAACAACCACTCCCCGATGAGTCAGAAACGCGGCACCTCAGAGCCGAAAACTAAAAATAAATCCATCCCTGGTGCAAAAATACATTTAAAAACAAAGTGAAGCCATGTGAATATTTGACCTTTCCAGCATTATTCCAGGAGCCATCATTGGATCAAATAAAATTTCTATAGATCATATGGCTGCATTAAGGCAAAGCCCCTCCCATCAGAACACAACCGCTCTAATTAAGTCACCAAATCACTCAGGGTGAGTTTTGGGAACCAGTTCAGAGAACGAAGGCCTTCATCTAGAGGCGGTCAGTGATGACTAACCCAAACAATTGTACTGAAGTAGAAATGCTAGAAATGCGGGTGGGGCACTGACGTCCCAGCTGTCTGCCCTTTCATTCGTCCATTGACAATGAGAAGTGCGCAATGTACCTCAAGGGAAACCAATCAAACCAGTCTGGATAGAAACTTAAGAGGAATGCATTGATCAAAATGGAAATGTAATCTAAGGAATGTAAGGTGACGAGCTACATAATGCAAAATCTTCATGAAAACATTGCGTCACAAATCTCCAGGCAAATGTAGGCTGAGAAAACAGCGTCACAGCAGGTAAACTAAGAGATAAGATTGTATAGGGAATGACCATACTTCAAAACAGACCCCATCAGGCAATTTTTAAATCCCTCCCGCATTAACTTAATCCGTTTTGGACCTCTTTCCACCACTGCCCTTCAGGTAGGTCTGGTAGAAGAACGATGAAAAGAGGACCAGGTAGCTAAAATACATGACGGAACTCCACAAAATGTTGTTCAGGTACGAGTGGCAGTCACCATCCTGCATCCATCTGTAGACCAGCCTGTTGACAGTTAGTCCCATGGCCATCTGGGCAATCTGGAAGGTGGTGATGACTAAGGCAAAGGGCCGTGGCACTTGGTATCCGGCCGCCCGCACCGTGTAGTAGCTGTACATGAGTGCGTGAACAGAGTAGTTCATAGTCATGAACCAGCCGCCTCCAGCCACCAGGTCCTTATAGGAGTACCAGGAGTAAAGCAGCACAGTGATGTGGTGGTACCAGTGCAGGAAGATCAGCCGCTGCTTACGGAGAACAATGAATAGGGTGTCACCTGTGGAGGATGCATGAGTCAGGAATGGCTAAGTCACCAGCCACGTAAGCACAAGTACACCCACTGAACTTTGAGCAACAAATCATTGTTAAAGCAAGATGGCAGAATTACATATCCATAAATCAATTTTCACTCATGAATAGAGTTCTCACCCAGCTCAGGGGCTTTGCTCAGGACAAAAGCGTAGGCCCAGAACTTGCTCACTGGTCCATTGTAGAAGCTCTGGTCACAAACTGACTGTCTGAAGCCACTGGTGGAGAGGATGTACAACATGTACCACCCAGTCCGAATGGCACCAATGATACTGCAATTGGGAGAAAATAAAGTGTAAAACATTGAATCATTGAAACATTGAATCATTGAGCTACAGTAGTGGTAGCTAAGGTTAACACCACCATTTGTTGTTCACTTATGATGCATTTAGTGAACATTGATCACCATAATATAAAATACTGTACCAACTGGCTGATAAGTAAAATTTAACCACTATTCTTGCTGTTTGGAGTGTTAGCCTAACATTGCTTTGAGTGTACTGGTCACAATTGTGACATGCTACTTGCAAGCATGCAAACTCCAATTTTAAACTAAAGGACAATCAGCCAAACGGGCCTCTTGTTCTACACAATATTCATTAAAAATGTCTGGTTTGGCTTTGATACCTAACATGGGATGAAGGCAGAAGAATTTCAAAACTTTGCCTGAGTTTAGGTACGTTTGGTCACTTCATAGTCCTATAAGGGTTGCAATTCAACTTCAATACTGATGCATTTCCAGGAATTGCAAACCTCCAGCTACACCCTCCATTACATCTTAATGGAGAAATGTTACTGAACCAAAACTTAACCCATGTGCAGCCAGAATCTCAACCAGTTGTACAGAAGTGTTTAAACAATTGCTTTTGGCCACTATGAAAGTCCTGAAAATGAGCATGTACGTTAAAAAACAGTGTAGCGCTTACTGCAAATGTTTACAGTCCAAGAACGAGAACAAACAGTAGGTCTGTACAGCAATATTTATTGTAGCTGCTGGGTCACAATGGGATGTAGAAAACTTCCAAATTGTTCAGACATCCACATCTTGTAATTTATTGATGGTCCCTATAATAACCATAAGCAGACAGCTACGTTGTTTGATACACCGGGTTATACAGCCAAATGCTGGTAAAATATGTAGGTGGCTGGTAGAGCTTCACTCCCCAGCCAAAACACAATAGTAATCTATTGAGTGGCTGACAATTCAGGTTTCGAATATCCGTTTAATATTTAATATTCCACCAACTTTACCTGGGTACCACACAACGGCTTACCTGAAGATGGCCAGGCCGAGGGACCACAGCACCAGTGGTCGGCGCAGTTGAAGCTTAGGCCTCGACTTCATGAAATGTTGACCTCCAAAGACAAGCGTTACATAAAGGCCACAGAACAAAAAGGCCTTCCTCCTGATTAAAGAAACGATACGATTATGTAAACTGTACACCCAGCTTGCGATGTTGCCCTTAATGTCATGTTGGTCAAAATAAGTGATTGATTGAAAAGATCAATAAAATGCCAAAATCTCATGACCAAACGGGTTCACCTGAATGCATACTAAATCTCCAAGACAATTCATTCACCGTTCGAAAAAATCTAATTAATGTTTTAATTCAGTAGCTACAATTTAAAATGTGTTGAGTTATATTAGTGAGCCTGACTGTCAGCATCAACACGTTTGATCAAGCTATTGTAAGGCAAATTTGTGCCTCTTAATTCCAGAGTTGCAAATGCTATACATACCAGTTTTCCTGCATCCATTCGATTGCCCCTCGCTCATCAAATTGGCGCTCGAAACTATATTCAGAAAAAGGCACTTGATATTCCGTATCATTCATTTTAAATATTGCGCTCTCTCGGAACACTTACAGAACCAGGCTATAGAACTTGTTTTAATACAAAGTTGTTCTAAAGCTTTCAGAAGAAAGCCTCTAAATAACACCGTCTTTCCCTCTTCAACACCATACACGAGTCACACCTGATTTAACTTGAGCATTAATACAACCTATTATATAGGTTACGGGCGCGGATAAAGTGCTGCCCTGCCCACTTTCCTCTCCTCCCATTGGTAGGACCATTTGGGCGATTGGTTTCGACAGGTCTTCATAAAGTAATTAACAGAAGTTGGCCTACACACTGAACGAACTGTGAGTAGGCTACTTTCGGATAATTTTGTAGGCTATTCAGAAATTAATATATTGTAGTAGTCCGATTACTTTAAACAATAAAAAAATGTCGGTGGTGTGGTCAAGAGACAAGGGTCCAGATGTGCAAGAAGAAATGTCCAAAGACTTTTCAACAGACGTGTGCGTCAAATCTCTAGCATTTTCAATTTATAAATAAATTCCGTTTTTATAATACATTTCTACTAACCAGCTCTATTACGTATAGCCTACTCTTTATTAATGAAAGATAAGTGTATTTTCAATCAAAATGAGAAAACATCGGATTTTGGGCAATAGAAAGGGCGCAGTACAACTGGAATTGCAATAATTTCATTTTGGTCTTTATTTTCTGCCTTACAATATCAGCCGTTGATAATTGCAGGTGAAAGATGCGGTAGGATTCCCAAAGACAGAAGGGCCTTTACTTAATGTGATGCATCTTGACCTGTATCAACATTTTAACACCTTTTGATCCTACTTTTGATAATGTGGACAATTTGACTAAAGCATATGATGATATCTAAAAATGCTAGCTTATGAAAACTGCTATAATGCAATCAAATCGGGAGACAATCCAAACCACTTGTGAAATGTGCCTGGATTGTAATTGTTTCATCATTAAATAGGTGCATCTACATTGTTTATATTTCATTAAAAAAGGGACACCTTCTTATAATCTAGATTTATTACACACATGACACATTTCAAGACTTTTTTGTTTTATTAAAATCTTTTTTGTTAGGAACTTCCCAAAACTTGCTGCTCAGCAGCACCCAGAAAAAGTACTTTTACTTGTACTTCTGACACCTCTGCATGGAGGCGATCAGCCCGTGTTACTGCTGAGGTGTTGTGGAAGCCCAGGTTACTTTGAGAGGCCATCAACTCATCTGTATTGTTGGGTCTGGTGTCTCTCGTTTTCCTCTTGAAAATTACCAAAAGATTCCCTATGGGGTTCAGGTCAGGAGTGTTGGCTGGCCAAACAAGCACAGTAATACCATGGTCAGCAAACCAGTTACCAGTCATTTTGGCACTGTGGGCAGGTGCCAATTCCTGCTGGAAAAGGAAATCAGCATCTGCATGAAGCTTGTCAGCAGATGGAAACACCAAGTGCCTTAAAATCTCGTTGACTCTGGACTTGATAAAACACAGTGGACCAACATCAGCAGATGACACAGCACCCCAAAGCATCACTGACTTTGGAAACTTCACACTAGACTTCAAGCAACTTGGATTCTGTGCCTCTCCACTCTTCCTCCTGACCCTGGGACCTTGACATACAAATTAAATGCACATATTATTTTGAAAAGGGGACTTCAGACCGCTGCGCAACAGTCCAAATAATTTCCTCCTTAGCCCAGGTAAGACGCTGTCTCTGTTTTAGAAATGGCTTGACACTAGGAATGCAACACTTGTAGCCCATTTCCTGAACACGTCTGTGCATGGTGGCTCTTGATGACCTGACTCAAGCATCAGGCCACTCCTTGTGAAGCTCCCCAAGTTCTTATATAAGCTTTGCCTGACAATACTCTCAAGGCTGGGGTCATCCCTGTTGCTTGTGCATCTTTTTCTACCACACTTTTCTGTTCCAGTCAACTTTCCATGAATATGTTATGATATAGCACTCTGCAAACAGCCATCCCTTTTCAACAATTACCTTCTGTGGCTTACCCTCCTCATGGAGGGTGTCAATGAGTGACTTCTGAACCAGACTGATCGATTAAAGGCTCAGGAAACCTTTGCAGGTATTTTTAGTCAATTAGCTGATTAGAGCTCTTCTCAAGTCCACATTTCTCTATAAGGAATTTGTTATTGTAATTTTCTGAGATACTTGATTTTTTATTTCCATGAGCTGTAAGCTGAAATCATCAAAATCGAAAAAAATTGAAATATGTCACCTGTAACATATGTAACATATTGAAATATGGGTTACACTTTATTTGGAGACTCTGACATTCTATCTGTATGTGCTCTACAGATAGTTTGTTGATGATATGACTATCAACAAACTATCAACAAACCATCTGTTGATAAGCAACTAATTGTGTATTTTAAGGGTAGGGGTAAGTTTAGAATATGTTTTAGGGTAATGGTTAAGGTTAGGTTTAACATAAGGGGAATGGTTAAGGTTAGGATTAGGGTTAGGG